>PVJC01014091.1:0-37814 GCA_004026665.1 Murina feae | reverse complement strand
CAATTTGCAGAGATTAGCGAATTTAGAATTGACACCTTCATAGTTGTGCACAGTTTAGGCTAAGGAAAGCCCCTCAACAGTTGCTATCTGCCAGCAGCTTTCCTCAGTTTACCCGCAGCGTTGGCTGTCAGCTGAGCCCCTTGCTCATCCGGGTGATTCCAGGCCGCTCGTTTAAGACGTGCTTCGTGTGCAGTACAGTGCCCACCTCTTAGGACGGCTGGAAGGCTCAGTGAGACAGCCCATTGCCGAAGCCCTAACGGTCACAGTGCCGCCCCTAAAAGTACAACCCTGGTCTCCAGTGTGAGCCGTGCATGTACATGCGAGGTTTCCTGGAGTCCAATTTATGAAGTACGGGGAAAAATTCCAAAACTGTCTTCCATTCAGTGTTCCTGAGACTTTATCAATTCAACATCTAACAGCCAAGGAAGGCATACTGAGAGCAATGAATGAAATCGGTTACCTGTTGACGCTGAGTCTGGAAGCCGGCGCATCTCCTTCCGACTGCCCTTGGTGCTCGGCAGACCCGTGGCGGTGTGACGAGATCCGCTCGGCGCCGTCGGGGTCTCGGAAAGGGACACACAGCCCGCAGAGCTAGCTGTGAGCTCTCCTGGCATCCCCTTCTCTGCCCTCGGGGCACTTTCTCAGCGTTTATTTACTTTTTCTTACATCATAGCTACTTACTTTCCTTTCCTCCTAGAAAGAATGTTCACCGAGAAGCACGTCCCTGTGGACATTAACCCCCCACATCCTGTTGAGAACCCGCTCACGCCACTGTGGGGCCGTTTCCCAGATCTGAATTTCCCGTGGTGCCGAGAGGGTCCGCCATGCTAGGCCCCTGGCACCCACTGCACGAACTGTCTAGCTTTGTGTGCTCAGACACACTTGGCAGTAGTTTTTCAGTGAAATTGGTCTTTATGGATTTTCTCTTTACTTGATAAGCAGCGTCTGAAGCTCTGACGTTATGTGCTTCGATCGACATGAGAATGTAGTCGCAGACGACTCCTTGCTCTGACCAGTTGGGGAGTGATGGCTCCACTGGTCAGCTCTTCTGAGACGCACTGTCCCTGGGAGGACACACTTGGCAATCGCTCATCCATTGTGTGTTGGAAACAAACAAAACTGACAGTTTCATGTAGTGTTTCAAGTGATCAACCAAAATAACCTAATTATGAAAGTTCTATACAAACTATAAAAGCTATGAAAGTCTTAGTTGTTGCCAATATTATTACCACAGAACATAACTGGCGAAGTCTGAATGAAAATTACAGTTGTATGGAGCCAAGGGGTCTGGATGCTAAGCTTGGCTCCCAGAACCTACAACCAAATCTTCTAAGCTCTCTGGTGCTCATTTCTTCTCCTTTGAAATTTGTAAACTTGTGATTTTCAACTCCGATCGCACATTGTCGTCACCTGTGGAATATTTAAAATAGAGGGCGGAGCCCGGCCCCAGAGCCTGACTCGGTGGGTCTGGAATGTGGCCTGGATGTGTGTTGTGTGTGTGTGTTCTAAAAAAGAAGTCTTGCTTGTAATTCGGGAGCTGTAAGACACGAGGCCGTAGAACGTGGGCAGCTGGGCAGTGTGAGTGAGATGTCTGCCGACTCTGCACAGGAGATGCTGTGGAGGCAGCAGGGAAGTGTGCAGAGGTTGCAGTCTGCTAGGAGGCCCCTCTGCCAGTGGCCGTGGTGGTGGGTGTGGCACAGTTTCAGTCCCCGGCCGTCTCTGCCTCTTTGGAATGGCTTCCTAACGCTGATGCGTCTCTGATAAGACTCCCCTTTGCTCATGTGCTGCAGGGATGAAGGAGGAAGACCACCCACCACACCTAGTGCCAGCAGCTGCCTGTGTTAGTACTGTAACAGTTACTTTTTACAGTGGCTTACAAAGAAAAGCTTAAGTCCCGTGTGAAGCTAATCATCAGGATAGGGTTTCAGTTTGGGCATAAAGAAATAACTGGGTCTTAGAAATGTGGCATATTTTAATTTTATTTTACTAACTTATTAAAATAGGTTTGTTTGCTTTTTCCTTGCTTCTGTTGATCCAGCTAAATACATCTTAGCCACCCCAATGTGTAGCAGACCCTTCCTGCTCCCTGGGGTTGCTTGTGTCTCTCTGCTGTGGGTCAGATAAAGCACTGGGTCCTGGACCAGGCCCATACTGTCACCAAGGGTTGTCCAAGCATTTTAAATTACAGTTTACATTCAGTATTATTTTGTGTTCATTTCAGGTGTACAGCATTGTGGTTAGACAGTCCTATACTTTACAAAGTGTTCCCTCAGTATTTCCAGAACACACCTGGCACCATTCACAGTTATTGCAATGTTATCGGCTTTATTCCCTCTGCTGTACTTTACGTCCCTGGGGCTATTTTGTAACTGCCAATCTGTCCTTCTGAGTACCTTCGCCTTTTTTACCATTCCCCCAACCGCCCTCACATCTGAAACCATCAGTCTGCTCTCTTATCTATGAGTCTGTTTCTGTTTTGTTTATTTTGTTCTTTAATTCCACATATAAGTGATATCTTACGGTATTTGCCTTTCTCTGATTGACTTGTTTCACTTAACATAATGCTCTCTAGGTCCATTCATGTTGTTGCAAATGGCAAGATTTCTTATTTATAGCCATGTAATATCCCATTGTACATATGTACCACGTCTTTATGCAATCGTCTGTTGACGGGAACTCAAGTTGCTTCCATATGTTGGCTACTGTAAATAATGCTACAATGAACACAGGGGTGCATATATTCTTTTGAATTAATGTTTTGGGTTTCTTTGAATAAAGAGGAAGCTCCATTTTTTATTTTTTGAGGAACCTTCATACTGCTTTCCTCAGAGGCTGTATCAGTGCACGAGCATTCCCTTTTCTCCACATCCTCACCAATTCTTGTTTGTTGATTATTGATGACAGCCATTCTGACAGATGTGAGGTGACGTCTCATTGTGGTTTTTATTTGCATCTCTCTGATGATTAGTGGCATTGATCATCTTTTCATATGTCTATTGGTCATCTGTGTGTCCTTTTTGGAGAAGTGACTATTCAGGTCCTCTGCCCCTTTTTAATTGTATTGTTTGCTGTTTTGGTGTTGAGTTGTATGAGGTTTTTTTTTTACTAAATTTTGGGTATTAACCCCTTATCAGATGTATCATTGGCAAATATTTTCTTCTGTTTAATAGGTTATCTTTTCATTTTGATGATGGTTTCCCTTTCTATCCAAAAACATTTTAGTTTGATGTAGTCTCATTTGTTTATATTTTCTCTTATTCCCCTTGTCTGAGGAGATATACCAGAAAAAATATTGCTGTCAGAAATGTGTGATTCCACATATAAGTGATAGATTTGCTGCCCATGTTTTCTTTTAGTCATTTTATGGTATTGAGTCTAACATTTAAGTCTTTAGTCAATTCTTGAGTTTATTCTTGTGTGTGATATAAGAAGATGGTCTAGTTCCTTCTTTTGGCATGTGTTTGTCCAGTTTTCTCAACACCACTTATTAAATAGACTATCTTTACCCATTATATGTTGTTGCCTTCTTTTTCAAATATTAATTAATCATACAGTTGTGGGTTTATTTCTGGGTTCTTTATTGTGTTCCATTGATTTAGTCTGTTTTTATGCCAATACCATACTGCTTTGATTTCTATGGCCTTGAAGTATAATATGAAGTCAGGTAGCATGATTCCTCCAACTTTCTTCTTCCTTCTCAAGATTATTTTGACTATTCGGGGTCTTTTGTGGTTTCATATAAACATTTGGATTATGTGTTCTAGTTCTGCGAAATGAGCCATTGGTATTTTGATAGGAATTGCATTTAATCTGTAGTTTGCTTTGAGTAGTATGAGCATAGTAATGATGTTAATTCTTCTTGTACATGAGTATGATACATACTTTCATTTATTGTTTGTATCTTCTTCGGTTTCTTCAGTGTCTTACAATTTTCTGAGTACAGGTGTTTACATCCTTGATTAAATTTAGTCCTAGGAATTTTAATCTTTTTTATGCTATTGTAAATGGGATTATTTTATTAGTTTTCCTTTCTGATATTCATTTTGTATCACTACTTTACTGAATTCATTTATTAATCCTGGTAGTTTTTTTGGTGGAATCTTTAGGGTTCTCCATATACAGTATCATGTCATTTGAAAATAATAAAAGTTTTACTTTCTTTCCAATTTGAATGCCTTTTATATATTTTTCTTGTCTGATTGCTGTGGCTCAGACTCCCAGACTATGTTTCCAAATTTTTACTGATGTTTCTACATAAACCCTGGCCCTGTCCACCTGCACTTACTGCCAAGGACACTTGGAGGAAGAAAAACGTTTGAGCCAAAATCTGAGAATAGATTTAAAGGCATTTAACGAGAGGTTGGGCCAGATTACAGAAATCACAGCTGAGCTGAGAAGCAACGTGCTAAATGTCCTTAACTTCAAAGTCAAGTGGAGTCTTGTTTACTTTGCTAGTTGTTTAGATGGTTCGCATCTCTCATTTAGTAATTCAACCGAGGTCTTCGCTGTCAGACTTTTATAGCGTAAGTGATTAAACGTGGGCTTAAACCCTTTGCCCCTATTCGCACATACGTGACCTCGAGGCCCCGTGGCGGGTCTGCTCGCAGTGCCCTGGGCACGCACAGTCCAAGCAGGAGCTGCCCAGTGACCAAGGGCACGTGCCGACAGGGCAGAGGGCACCGCTTGTTCCGTCGGCAAAGTGCCTTTTTAGCCGAAAGAAGCGGGCCTCACTCCACACGCCTGGGTCGTGTTCAACGGATTGTTTCTGGCAGTTCATTCGAGATTGCTCAACTCAACGTTTACTTCAAAATAGCTTTTAAAGATTTCTGTCAGATTTGGGCAAATTAACTTAAATGCTAATCCTGTTTTTCTTTCACAATTAGACAGCTGAGTCAGACCCCTCTGAGAAATGCATCCCATCCCTAAAAACTCACTTTCAGCTCATCTTTCCTTTGCTTTTCTTACATAATGAAGTGTAGCCATTATCCTTTCCATTCTGCTTCTCTGAAAATAGCTGTGAGTTTTGAACAAAATACATTTTGACTTGGAAGCACATTCCCGTGGACCTCGCAGCGGTGCTTGCGGGCAGTGCTCCGCGGGGCATCCTCAGAGCGTTGGCCCAGGGAGCACGGCCGGCCTGGGGGTGTGGGCCACGTTGCGACATGCATGGGGGTATCAGCAACGCGGGCAGATTGCAGTCAGGCAGAAATGTCCTGTGTTCCCTTCAAGACACTGGGAGGATCAGCCGGGCATCACTTGTCATCGCCTCTTCATTGGAGCATCTGCCTCGCTGCACAGCCAGCATCCTTCTCGCCCACTACTGTGCTGCTGAGGGAAACTGATTTGGGAGAAACACGGCTTGGAACCGAGAGTCTGGGGAAGGCAGTCTACTAGGTAGAGGCATCCAGACCTCCTTACAAGGGCAGGTTTGTCCTCGGGGCCACATGGTCTCAAAGTCACGCTGCGGCCACGTATTCCTTCCTGCTGCAATTCCACATGAAAGGAAACGTAGTAAGAGCAGAACTCATCTGGTGGAAACACGGCTTAGATCCGGGGGATCGCAACGTCGGAAGAGCGTGTTAACCAGCAGAGACGGCAGGGAGATGGAATGAACTTCACGTTAAAGGAAAAAGGTGCTCCCCGTGGCGGGGCGGGGGGAGTCAGCAGTGCAGTGTGAGGCAGCAGCGGGCTCCCTCGTCGGTTATCACTGCCGACAGCTGAGAGGAGGGTGACCCGCAGGGAGCCAGGCACGAAGGAGGAGCGTGGAGCCGACACAGAACACCTCCCAGGGCGACACGGGTTTCCCGAGGGGATGGGAAGGAGTGAGGGGGAGAGTTCCTACTAGTCCACGTTCACCCCTCCAGCCTCGGGCACCGTTCTGTGTGTGCTCCACTCGTTCTAGCTCATAAAAAGGTGAGTAATCATTCATCCAGGGTCACTTTGAGTCCAAAATCAAGGTACAGACGTCGTCCAGCTCCTTGGGGGTTGCAGTGACACGTGAGTAGGCTGAGCAGTCGGGGAGCTTCTCCGTCATCTCCCTCTGATTTGTACTCTCCTCTTATTATCCCCTGGCTCGGAGGTCGTAATCGGAAGCAGATGACTGTCTTTGTGATCTTTTCTGTGGTGGAGTGGGCGGCCGTGACGAGTCTGTCCTCGGTGAGTTCCTGCGAATTGATGTCATCTTCACTTGGGCTTGTTGCTGGGGTGACCTCGCGCCAGCAGAGGCGGAATGAGCCGTGCTCAGCTGCTCTTCCCAGAGCCGGGAGAGGAGGTTTTCTGTGACTAAGCGTCAGTGCAAACCGAGTGGAGGGCGTCTGCCCACTCACACCGGGTCCCCCAGGAAGCTCTCGTTCCCCACCTGATCGTGCAGGTCAGATAGAGGGAGCCCGCACACAGCTTCCAGCTGAATCTCTGCCTGACGAGGGGGTCCCTGGGGGATCCGGCGACCCCTGAGACAGAGCCTCAGTCAGGAAGGAGTCTGCTGGGCGGCGTCTGACCCGTGCGCATTCTGACCCGCTGCTGTGCAGGCGCCATTGTTGGAGCTCAGCCTCCTGGCCATCCTGGGCTGCTGCGGGGGCCAGCGGGCCTGCAGGGCTCTCTGCTGAGGAGAAATCTGTAGGTAGCCCTGGTTTCCTGCCAGCTGGAGTTCGGTTCCGTCACGTAAGCTGCGTGATTCTGGGCACAGCTTTTAAGCTCGGCTGCCCTCAGTAGAGTCCTCTCCTCGGGGCCGTGTGTTTCTGGTGCGTTTGCCCGAGGTGAGAACAGTAGTCAGTGTCACTGGCTTCAGACTTTGACGCAGCTGCAGGCATGAGGTTGTTTATAATTTCAAGCCCATTTCCTTTCTGCCTGGAAGATGGTGAGTGACAGGGGTGGGCTGGGATCTCACTCTGGTTTCCCAGGTTTCTCTGGGCTCTCTCAGGATCGCCAGATAAGTGTGTGTGTGTGTGTGTGTGTGTGTGTGTGTGTGTGTGTGTGTGTAAGGGAAACAGGAATTCCTTTCGGAAAGTGACCATCAATCTTAGTCTAACATTCCTTTAGGGCAGATGTTCTCAGCAGAAATCTGCTGAAGTAGATTGTAAATGCTGTCTGGTTGCCAGGAATCAGGCTCACTTTTTTTTTTTTGCCTTAATTTCAGAAAGTGCTGGTCCTGCTTAGGAGGAAAAGCCCAGCCACTCCCACCTCCCTCCCCGCCCTTTGGTGAAGGGGGGGCCAGCTCCCTGTTCTCATTGGGCCTGAGCCTGTGCCTTGGTGAAGGGATGTGTTTAAGGGCTAAGATGTCACCTCAGCCAGGGAGCCTGGAACCCTACCCAAAACCACGAGGAGAAGGACGGCATCAGGGGGTGCCCTGTGAGCTTGTGCTGCTGAGTTCTGACTGGCAGGCAAGCAGCTCCTTATAAAATCCTTACGGAGGCCAGTCTCCCGCTCTCAGTTAATTTAGTATTATATTGGGAAGTGAACAATATGCTGGTGTGGGTATGGGTTTCATTTTTTTTTATAAATTCTTCTCATTAAAAAAAAAATATTTTATTACATTTTTTCCCTGCTGGAAACAAAGATACTTTGCTGTAAGAATAGATATGTTCATGAATAGTATGGCTTTTATACTTTGTGTAAAAATCATTAAAGTTCATTTTCTAAAGCATATATTTTTGATTTGCAGAAGGATTTAATCTAAATATTCATAGCTCCAACAAGCACACACCTCCCTTCTGCATAGGAGAGGAACAGGCCTCTCAGAATTATGCTGCATTTTACTGAAACAAGTTTGCATTTTATTTTTCTCCTTATGTAGAACCATCTGATGTTCAAACATTTAAACTGTTATTTTACGCCCTAATATAAAAGTCTGCAAGAAGATGTTTTGCTTTCCGTTTTAGAAAAAAGCTGCTGTTCTCAGTAGAGTGACAGTGAGGCTTCTGGAAACCTCCGCACAGAATCCTCCTCCGTCACCAGCTTCCTCAGGGTTCGCTGGTGCGACTCCCCGCACTGACTCTTGAGCAGACTTGCCCTCCCCCGGCACCCGTGCCCCTGCTGTGTGTGTCCACCCAGAGGGCGGCAGTGGAGCTCAGGACTCCGCCTCTTCTCCATGACAGTCTGTGGAGGCTTCCTTCCCCCAAAGCCCACGCCCTGGCAGGAGGTAGCCCTCCGAGGCGGGGCTGCCGCTCAGGAGCCTGCTCTCAGATGGCCCAGGGGACGCAGAGAAGCTGGTGGAGTTGGAAGTGGAAGGGGTGTCCCTCCCTCGGGTCCACGTGCTCTGTTCACCCCTGAGCCCGCAGGGTCTGTGGTTCCCACGGGAGCAGTGGGGGAGCGTGGGCTGCTGTACAAGGCGGGTGTGTCTCTCACGTGTGCTCAGGGCAGCACCAACCTCCTCAGCTGCCTTGAACTGTGTGCGCCCCTCACTGGGATGCAGATAGACACATCCCAGGCTCCGCTGGAAGCAGAGAACAGCTTCAGCACCGAGACACTGAACATCACCTGCCAGGGTCTCCGCCGAGAGTGCAAGAGGCTCCATGTCAAGTCCATGCCAAAGACATTAAAGAAAAATTCCTTTATTACATGTTATATGAAACGCACATCAGCTGTCCTTTCAGCTAAACGCCCACAGAAAATCCTCACCCTCGACCCCTACCCAAGGCCAGGGATGTGCTTCCAGTAGAGACTGATCGGTGTTTGCTCTTCACTTGAAATGAACGAATGACAGAGTCAGTCAAATAAGGGAATTGCTATGCCAATCACTGCCTTTTTATTTCTTCAGGCCGTTGGTTTAAAAGGAGAAAACCCAGTGTTAACTACTAAAATAGCCTCACTATTAAGTAAAGCTGGGAATGGATTAAATATGACTTTAAAGGTGATATTTACATATATTCAAACCACCGTTGGGAATTGAGGAGGAGAGGGCTGCCTGTGAAGCCGGAGGGAGCGGGGCCGAGGAGGGGGTTCCGTCCGCGCTTGCAGGAAGGAGCAGCCGCCTGGCTGCCCGCGACGTCTAAGTGATGCCTCTATTTCAAAACAGTTCTCCGCCCACGTGTCCGCCAGTGTGTGTCGCGGGCCATGCACGGCGTGTGTTTCCCATCAACACCTTTCCTCCTCATCTCCCAACTCTGGCTCTTCTATTCCCTGAACTTTGGAACGTTGTTTATCTCCAGTTACTTTATTTGGCTCATTTTCTCCCTTCAATTATTAACTCCTTGTAAGAAAAGCCCATGTCATATGTTTCTGTACAACTCAGTGCTGGGTTTTCCATAAGATAGTTGTGCTCAACAATCCTACATAATAAAGAGGGGATATGCAAATTGACCATCACTCCAGTCAATTTGCACCCACAGCTGAGGCTAAGTTCCCATAACGAGTCTTAAGGAGCAATCAGCAGGGACCTGAGGCTGCACACCCACCCACCTCCTGCATGGGGCTTGACAGGAGACCACAGGTCATGCCTTCCACCCACAGGGCTTGACAGGAGACCTCAGGCTGCTCCCCCCGCCCTGGCACCAGGCCAGAGGAACTCAGGCTGCATCCTCTTCCGTGGTGCCAGGCCGGGGGACCTCAGGCCATGCCCCCCGCCCTGGCCCCAGGTCAGGGGACCTGAGGCTGTGCCCCTCACCCAGTGGGACTTGACAGGGGACCTCAAGGTGTGCCCTCCGCCCTTGTGCTGGGCCAGGGAACCTCAGGCCATGCCCTCCACCCCAGCACCAGGCCAGGAGACCTCAGGCTGTACCCCCTGCCCCGGCTCCAGGCTGGGGGAATCACAGGCCACTCCCTCCACCCAGCAGGGCTTGATGGGGGACGTCAGGCCGTGGCCCCCTGCCCTGGCACCCAGGGGACCTGAGGCTGCACCCCCCTCACCTGGCAGGGCTTGATAGGGTGGAACTGGTCAGGTGTGGATCTAGCCCAATGAAGGGGGTCCATCCAGGTTTGGGTCTCAAGCGATTTTGAGGTGCACATGGGTGATTGAAGACTTGACTTTGGGTTCCATGGTGCACCCCAGACTCTGACAGGAGGAAGATTTTCATATATATTTTACTCATTTTCTTTAATCTCTGACACTTCTATTATAGAAAAAGGGCAAATAGCAATATTAAAATATTTTCTCAAATTAATCCCCTTTTAATGTGCACGAATTTCGTGCACTGGGCCACTAGTTTGTTATAAACAGCTTAACCCTCAAACATTTGGAGGAGTTCAAAAGATCTACTATTAAAGAAGACATTAGTTCCTTCCCTCGGTTGGTATTCCAGCATCTGTCATTCCCTTCCCCTCTCTCCCCTGTCACCCTGTCCTCTTCTCATCACTTCGTCCCAGGCCTTGATGTCCGTTCACTCAATCGTTGTCTACAAAGTGGCTTCAACGTTTCAGAAACTGTGCAGAGTCCCCGATCGAGGGACATAGCTGGCTATTGGTACTGTTATCATGTGACTGTTACGCTGCGGTCAGACAGGTTCCGTAGTTCCCATCTCAGCTCTGTGGCATTTGTGCAAAGCAGCTAAAGGCTGGGCAGGCTCAGTGTCTAGGGACCTTCCTCCCTGTGGGGCAACCAGAGGCCATCTTTGCACCTGGCTGCTGGGTGGTGGGTGGGGAGGACGAGTGACACTGTGAGACATCACCTCCAGGAGGATGGGACGTCGTTGCCACAGGCTTTCCTGGGTGCCTGCCTGCAGGTGAGCTGAGCAGGGAACAGGCTGGGAGAGGCAGGGTGTCTGGTGGGCTTGACAGGAAACACAGCATTAACAGTCAAACCAGCAAACAGTCCAGTGCTCTTGAGGGGCCCTTCCAGAGGGACCCCACTCTCCAGGGAACAGTCCTTCGTGAACAGAGTGCCTGCTTCCTAATAGCTGAGGCAGTGTGTGTCCAGGGCAAACGAGTGAAGCTGACTAGTGACTGGTACAGACGCCGGACGTGCAGGGAAGGCCCAGAGCCACCTGAGCCCTTCTTAAATGAGCACATTTTACTCCCAGGCTGTGGGGCACCGGCATTTCCCAGTCCCGTGACTGGGTGCTCATTTTAAATGGAAATACCAGGTGTGCATGAGAGGGACCAGTCTGGGTTTCCCTGGGTCTTGGAGGACCTAGGATTGAGAGGACCCAGAGAGAAAGGAGGAGGGAGGGGCCTGAGCGCCATGTGGACAGCAGGGCACCTGGAGAAAGGATGGAGACAAGTGCAGAGTGTCCGCGTTCACAGAGAAAATCCGGCTCCAGGACAACTCAGTGTGAAGCTGTCAGAGACGGGGTGACCTTTTAATCTGCCGGGACACCTGTAAGAGGTGGGAGATACACGTGGGACTGAGAACCCCAAGATTTGTTGACAATCCTGGCAGCATCCCTAACCAAACGGCAGAGAGGCATGTGAGAGTTAAACTCGCACAAAGGCTAGAGATGCACCAGGGAACGAAGGTTTCCATGACGCTGTGTCCACCAGGGTACCCACTCGCAGCCATTGCGATGTGCCCGGCTTAGCCCAGGTGACACACACCCTCCCCCGCCTCGGCAGGGGTCAGGGCTACAAACCCCAGGCTTTAGTTTTTGCATCTGAAAATCTAACACTAATTGACATTGTTGCGCACAGATTTAGTTTACTTGAGCATCTCACCGCCTGGTATGCTGTTTACTCCTGTTCCCTTTCATTGTGGTGCCTGCAACACGTACAATGAAGGCGAGAGAGAGGAAGCGGCAGCCAAGCTTACACTGACTCCGCCATCCCCTCCTTCAGTCCTCACCGAGGGCCTGTGAGGGGTGCCATGGTGAGAGGTCGTGGGGCGGGTCTAGGCAGATGCTCACACAGTTGCCAGTTAGTAGAGAGACGGCACGTAATCGGTAAGTACGAGCTGAACCGCATCTGGCAGGGATTCCTGGCCTCGATTTGAGGATCAGGTTCCTGCTTATGTCTGTGTGTCTGCACTTCATCAGAAAATGGTGAATTTTGCTTACGAGCCGCCCTCAACTCTATTTCATTCTATTTTGTTTTGTTTTTCAGGAAACAAAATAGGCAGAAGAACTTAATCTGGTATTTAGAATAGTATCATTTATGTATGTGTAACAAAAGCCAGCAGCCCACCTATTTTAATAACTATGGTGCGATGAGGCAACTTGAATTAAGCCACAAGCTGGTTCATGAGGAGGCACGACTTTCCCCCTTTGGACAGTCCAGTTCATGCAGAAAATCTGGGTCCAGAGCAACTTGGCTCAAAGCTGTCAGAAGTGGAGGTGGCGCTTGAGTCGCCTGGGCATCTGTACGAGGTGAGGGAGGCCTGCGCGGCTGGGGCCTGCGTCTCTGAGTGTCAGAGGTTCTCACTGCCCTGACGTCACTGATGAGGGCTGGGACCCGGCGCAGGGAGTTCTTGATGCGACAAATGCTGTTCCTTTAAAACTGTGTCTGTCACCACTTTTCCATTTCTGTGACATTCTGATGCCATTTATTCTTCCATTTCCTTTTGTTCTTTCCTGCTGGGATGTGTGACTAATGCAATTCATATGGGCTGTAGCCATGGAAACCAGAAGGCAGAAATGTAATTCTGTTCACTGAGGCATCTGTTCCTTCACCCATCCCTGTCAGGTGCGTGGCCACGCAGACACTGACGTGTACTGTATTAAAAATGTAAAACAAAACTCATTGTTATTATTTTAAATTTTTATCAACTTTCTGCTTCATTTTAAAAATGGAAACTAGTAACACTTTACGAATTATGAATGCCCCACGCTGTCTTGGGGTTACTAAGGAGAAAGTGTCATATTCAGAGATAAATTCGGGTTGTGATTTCCACGAGAATGTTGAAGAACTGGACAAAACAGATCTAACCGGTGTGTCTTTGTGAGCAGCTCACTCTGGGGCTATGGCGCTGCCTTGGGAATATTTCATTAATAAACCTGCAGCTAACCAGAGCCTTTCAAGAGCCCTCCGCCTGCGGAGTCATTATCTCTGATGTCACCAGATAGTTGGACACTTGTTACCAAGCAGTCACTTTGAGGAATTTTATTTTTCATAGAAACAAGTGTGTGTATCAGATAAAAGCCGTCTTGTTCTTCTTCCGTTTAATTAGTTTCCCCTCCGTCTTGGCCAGTCATCCTTTCCTCCTTTCCGAATGAACATTTTTGTTCCTTTGCTTAGAAACTTGATTTGGTTTTATTTCCTTCTTTCGTGTATAAGTCCTTTCATTTGCTCTGATTTCTAGTTCAGAGGAGCACAGAGTATGAGAACTGGAGGGTCTCATCGGAACCCTGTTCAGCACCTGCTACTTCAGCAGAGACAGGGCCCAGCTCAGCGCAAGGCCTCTTCCTTCCTGGTTGTAGGCAAGTCCGAGTGCCCTGTGGACGCACCCACAGGTCCCCCCACTGCCTCCAGTAAGCGGGTGTCGGGAGCCTGCACTGACACTCAGTCCCAGATCCGAGACCACTAGGACTCGGCTTCCCTCTCAGGTTGACACCCAGCCCATCAACCATCTAAACCCATGTCTGCTTGAAACACAACAGCCATCGTTAAAGACGCTGTCCCAGGCCCCCAGCCCTCTCTCTTCCTGAGACCGTTTTTCTTTGACAAGTAGAGGTATGGCCAGGTGGGTGCTTACTGCCAGGGCTCCTGCTCAGTCAAGGCTTCTTTCTGACGGCAGGTGCCTGTGCAGGACCTCATCACCTTTAACATCCTCCCCTCCAAACTGTAATGGAACCACAGAGGGTCTTCTGGAAATGACGAATGCCTGTGTCCCAGGTGCTGGAGTACAGCCTCATCACATGCAGAGCTGGAGGCAGAGAGGTTAGAAATATGTTCTGTTGCTTCGAGTCTTAAAGACTAATAGCCATACCTACACTCATCAAGGCTACTGTCTATGTAGGCATTATGCTGCAGGATTTGAATCAGTGGCATTTTATTATTTCATCTTCATCACAAAATGATGAGGTCAGGATCATTAGATTTATTTTAAAAAGATAAAATTGTAGATTTGAGGAGTTAACTCACCTTTCCAAGCTCTTGCGGGAAGACCAGAGCAGAAATAAATAAAATAGAGTCTAAAAAAAAAAAATGCAAAAGATTAATGAAAGCAAGAGCTGGTTCTTTGAAAAGATAAATAAACAAGATTGACAAACCATTGACCAGAATCATCAAGAAAAAAAAGTGAGAGGACCCAAATATATAAAATCAGAAATTAAAGAGAAGTAACAGCTGGCACCAAAGAAATACAGAGGATTGTAAAACAATGTTGTGAACAGCTATATGCCAACAAATGGGAAAATCTGGGCAAAATGGACAAATTCTTAGAAACATACAACGTTCCAAAATTAAACCAGGAAGAATCAGAGAATCTAAACAGATTACAACCAGTGAAATGGAAACGGTAATAATAATAATAAATAAAAAACTCCCCATAAAAGAAAAACCTGAACCGGACGGCTTCACAGGGCGTTTTACCAAACATTCAGGGAAGAACGAACACCCATCCTCTTCACACTTTTCCAAAAAAATTAAGGAGAGGGAAGGCTTCCAAGCTCTTTTTGAGGCCAGAGTTATCCTCATTCCGAAACCAGATAAAAACACTAAAAGAAAGAGAGTTACAGGCCAGTAACTTTCCGATGAACAAAGATGCTAAAATTCTCAACAAAATACTAGCAAACCAGACCCAGCAATTATTAAAAGACCAAATACCATGACCAAGTGGGGTTTACTCTGGGGATGCGAGGCTGGAATAGTTCATTAGTGAAACCTCTATGTTAACCAGAACCTTTGTGCCAGTGAGCATGTCACATGACATGAAGAAAATGAAGGATAAAATTAAACCAGAACTCATCTCCAGTGTCACAAAAGTCCAAATCGAGGGAAGAGCAAAGAAAATAGGGGACAAGCTGAGAGAATTCAGTAGCTCCTATCATGGCAATGGAGATTCGGAGGGCTCTGGGGGAGAGTGGAGTTGGCATCAGAGCTTTACGTTCTAGCCCCGCATTGGAATGAGTCAGTGACTTCCTCTCAGGCGAGGGCCACGGCAGCATCACCTGCAGGGGCAGCCGAGCTGAACTGGGATGTCAGCTAAGGAGAGGGAAGGTGCCTGGGGAGGGGTGGGGGGGGCAGGTCTCCATAAACGCTGCTGGTGCCACTGGTATTGATCCATGAAGGCTTTTGAGACGATGGGATCTTGGAAAGCCGATGTCCTAACATCCCCCAGGTTATTATCTGCTGCATATCCGAGATTCAAACATACCTGGGTGTTCTGCTGTCTGCCTGGCAGCCCCACCTAGAACTGCTGGGGACCTCACAGTGGGTGTGTCGCCCAGCGCAGGTGTGAGCCCGCTGGTGCCCTGGGGATCGTGTTTCTACCGCCCCTGTTTCATTCTTCATACCAACATCAGGTCAGTTGCTTTTTAACCACTGGTGTTGCTGACTCATGCTGGGAGGGCCTCCATGCCCCTGCAGATCATGGCCAGTGGGTAGCAAGAATGTGCTTTGTCACTGTGGGCAGAGGGAGGCGGAGCTGGGAATATCCCTGGAAAGGGGCCACACTGCGCCCCAGCCGCCAGCTGCTGCATTCCAGGGCCATGAGGCAGCCGGGCAGCCTCTGGGCATCTGACAACCTCATCTGAAGGCTGGCATTGGGTGGCACCTTCCCTGAATTATCTGGGAGCTCACCTCTCCCTGCTGACGGGTGCGATTCTGTTTTAGCTCCTGTGCGTTTCCTCTCTGAGTGAAAACCCGGCACATCAGAAGCTTGGCGTGTTCTGTGCATGTGCAGGCGCATTTGGCGTTATCATCCAACTGGAGGCCTGATGCACTTGTGCAAGGGGCTGGGCACTCGCAGCCCCCGCAGCCCCTCATAGCCCTGGCTTCGTCTGAAAGGTCGTCCGGGAGGATGGCTGGACGGTCGTTGTGCTGTTCAGTATAATTAGCATATTAATTAGCATATGAGCTTGTTGCGGGGAACAACCACTGGGAAAAGACACTGTCTACGCTCGGGGCAGAGGGCTGTGTCCCGGCCGCCTGTGGGGGCTGTTGCCAGCTCGCCCGGCTGGTACAGAGCAGTGACGGCAATGACTGACGTGGCTCCGTGCGTGTCTCCGTAGCGTGAGAAAACGGCGCTGGTCCCGCGAAGAGCGGCACAGACAGTCCTCGGGCACCGTCCGACTCGACGCGCGTCGCTTTGTCGCCATCTCCCATTTATTTATTAAAAAAAAAAGTTCCATCATTTCGACGTATGCACGTACGTGCTTTATGTTTTTTATTATTTATTTGCCATACGTAAAGGTCAGGATCTATTATCTTTATTTTTCTTTTTGACTGGTTCCCTCCATCACTGCTGTGTATGGGCTCCATGTGAGTGGCGTAGGTGCGGACGTAGGTGGGTTCCGACTTGCAGTGAAAATCGCGTTACGTGGCCGTAGGAGCGGATCCCCGTGTAGCCGAGGACCTGCTGCACTGCGTCCTTTGCCTTGCGGCAGCATCGAGTGGGGCGCTCTTGGAGCAAATGGTCGGGGCCCAGGAGCCTCGCAGGGAGGAAATAGGGAAGGAGATGCCTCAGCGGCTCTTCCCACAGCTTCCCAACCTTGCTACCCTCAACACCATTCTCCCCTCAAAGCCACTGCTCCCCTCAAACCCACTGCTCCCCTCAACACCATGCTCCACTCAAAGCCACTGCTCCCCTCAATGCTACTGCTCCCTTCAACACAACTGCTCTCCGTGTTCCCAGACACCGCAGAATGGTTCCAAATTGAAACACTGTTTTGCAGGAAACTTCATCTGACACTGACGCTGCCATAGAAGTTACTGGCTGAAAGCCCTGGCAAGTTTGGGGGGACAGTGTATGCTGAGGGAACCTTGTTTGTTGAGCCTTATAGACAGAGTGAAGTTTTCCTTCCAGACTCCCGCCGAGGTAGGAAGACCCATCTGTAGAGTGACCAGGGGGTGTGGCTGCACCTCGGCTGGGGTCCGAGTGGCTTTGGGAGGGAGCAGCCTCGTCTGTAAGCGGCTCACATGGACACGGGGGCAGGTCAGGGACAGTGCTGGTGGCCTCAGCTCCTGCAACGCCCACTGCAAGGCCCTCAGATTGATCTCAGGCCAGGGCAGTGGCAGCTTGGACTCTGGAGACAGATTTCACGAGGATGCGAGGCACGACCAGCTCAGGAGCAGTGCGGCCGTGGCATTGTGAGCTGCAGGTCGAGCTGGTCTAAGCTGGGTGATCTAATGTGTTGATTGAAACACAGTCTTATTTTCCAGATCCCTTTCAGCTTGATTTTGTACATGTGTGAGCACACACACACACACACCCTTTCCTAAACACAGTGCTAATCAACAAAGGAAACTTTGAAAATGGAAACAGGTCTCCAGGCTCTCGATTACCAGTTTGTTCTGACTTTGTTCCCTTGATACTTCACTAAAAATAGGGACGTCAGGTCTAACCATAATAGTGTCGTGTTATCACTGGAAAAAAGTAGGACTGAGTCGCACCATCCAAGGGCCACCCTGCCCAGTGGCTGCGGCTCATAGTCCCCGCGAGCTCTCTCTGGGGCCAGGCTGTGTGTCTCGGACCTGCTGGGAGGGGCCCGCAGGTTCCACCCTGAAGGCTGGCCCCGGGAGGAAGGCGGTGTTGTGATGTCATCTCAGTGCAGCTCAGAGCAGGGGCCTCGGAAGCATCTAATCATAATTTTTTTAATTAAAGAATGAATATAACAACAATGTGTATATCATAACAAGTCCGGCCTGGGTTGCATTTTCCTTTCTACCAAATGCAGTTGTGAAATGTAACTTTTATTCGTTATCATGGAGAACGGGGCTCTCGAGGCAAAGGTGCTGAGAGCAACCCAGGCACGTATTGGGGAGAGCTGGGAAGATGCCGTGGGTTGGGGGTGCTCCAGCCCCGGTGGATGCTCGGAGGAACCCGAGGGTTATGGCTGGGAGACTCGGGAAGTTCAGGACGGAGGCCCCGTGGGGCCTGGGCTGAAGGATGGGTAGACTTTCAGCTGGGATGGCCGGGCAGCGCCTCGGCAGAGAGACACTGACAAACATCCTGAAAGCAGGGGGCCTACAGGTTCTCCGGCAGCACCAGGCGCCTTTAGTTTACTCTGTGAAGGAACAGGAAGGGCGCTGCACAAGGATACAGCCGTGGGTGCTGGCTGGCTTGCTAGGAGGATGTTGAGTTTTTACACCTTTCTCAGTTTTGGGCTTAAGTAGTAGATCACTAGCCTTAATGCAAAATTATTAAATCAGGTCTTTGGAAAAACTCAAGCACATTGAACAGGCAGCTCTTTGAGCTGGCTAACTGAAAACACAAAACAAAACAATCTGAAAAAGGTGACCCCGCCATCTTTTACCTCCTTTTCATGGAACGCAGGTTGTCAATATGACCTAAACTTCTTCTGCGGAAAGAAGTGAACTGCAGTTTAGGGGTGAGTTTTAAAAAATGACCGACAAGGAAAGAATTGTGGGGCTCTCCCCTTAGCCAGACGGTTGGTGCGTGCTTCCTCGGGGCTTGTTTAGACACTTCAGCCTCTTGTATAAAATCTCGGCTGGGCATTCTGCCAGAATGCATTTCCCTTCATCTCAAGAACGAGGTGCCTTGCAGTGGAAATCTAATGGGGTATTTCAGGCCATTAGCATCTTTCCTCAGCTGCGTGCATTTCCTGTACTGGGTGCCAGGCATGGTGACAAATGGGAAATGATGCCCTGGGCCCCTCCCCGGGTCCCCTCCCAGCCGGGCCCCTGTGCTGGGGAGCTCTGCGGGCCGCGGGATGGAGAGGGGAGAGATGCCTGGGGTCGATGTCCCTCTACAGGGGGACGGTGCAGTGAGTGTTCCAGTCTGGGTCTGAGCTTGGGAAGGAGCATAAATGGGGGGCGGGGGGGGGAGCAGAGAGATGCCTCCAGGGGTTGGTATCCTGACAGGAGGCTGTTCTGAGCAGCTCAGGACAAGCACTGCCATCGTTTTACAGTTTCCACCCTCACACCAAACACTCAGAATAGAGAGCATCTCCTTCATCTGATGGAGGAATGACAGTATTTGAATTGTTGCCGAATAAGTGACACACACATTACGCCTGCAGAAGTCCCGGGGGGAAGGTCCCTGTGGCTGCCCGGTGGTCAGTGGCAGGCAGAGCTGAAAGGAGGCGTTCGGGTCCATTTTGTAGAAGATGAGCTAAAGGTACAGAAGGAGCATTTGGGTTCCAGGGACCAGGGTTTGGGTTGAATCGGATGGAGAAACGGCGAGGAAGACAGTGTGGGGACAAGTTAGAGGAGCCCTGTGCTCATGGTGGGGGAGCACCAGGAGGCCGTGGCGGGCCTCAGCAGGCGGGGTCCCGTGGAGAGGGCTCACCTGGAGCACGCGAGAGCCACCACCGGTGCGTGCGCTCCTGGGGCTCACCATTCTCCAAAGAAGGTGCCTGTCCACAGCCACAGACACCATGGCGGAGCCTGAGGGAGGAAGCACTCGGGAAGGGGTGCCCGTGTGGGGGACCGGGTGCGTGCTGAGGGGCCTGTCCCCGGGGGCCGAGGAGCGATTCCAGGCCCTGGCGCTGTTCGGGGTGAATGGTGTTGTGTTAGGAGAGTGGGTTAGGAAAGGGGTAACTGGACAGACAAGACCCCTTTGTGGCAGTGATGGCCACGGTCTTAGTATTTGCTGACCACCTAGTGAGACAGCGTTACAAACACTGGCCATGGATTCTCAGCCCCAAGCGTCCTCCAGAGTCTCTGTTGCGGGGAAAGGACTTCCAAGGGGTTAAATAGCCCGGCTCGTCCCGGGCTAGTGGGGGGCGAGGGCTTCCGGGAGGGTCACTCGGACACTGGACAGGGCGGCAGCCGCCTGAGTTGGGGTAAGGGGCAAAGCTGACGGAGTTCATGAGATGCTTTCGAGGCTTTTCCTGGCTGCCAGTTAAAGAAGAGGGTCACTCATGGATTGGGGGAGGTGGGGAGGGCGTGAAGCTTGTGTTTAGTACCAAGTGGGTTGGATTTGAGCTGAGCTGTGGCGAACAGGATGTCTCCGTGGGGTGTGGAAACGCAGCAGACTCGAGTGGAGGAGCAGGTCTGCAACCGTCAGCTGGAGAGTTTGGCTTAAGCTCCGGGAGGAAGTGGGACCGTGGCCTGCACTGGCCTGAAAGAGCAGCCAGAACGAAGGTCAGCAGGAGGCAACCAGGGAGTCAGAGCAGGACCTGGAGAGGGTGTCATGGGCAGAGCATCTTGTGGGGCGACCACAGGAGAAAGATGGGGATCCAGGAAGCTGAGGCATAGGTCACTGGCTGTGGTCCCTCTGTGCTCCCTGGTTACCGTGGAAGCGAGCAGGTTTTAAGGTATTACGTGTGGTGTCTAAGTGCCAACAGCTTGAGGAATAAAATAAGACTGCTTTTAAGATGTTGACAGTGCGAAGGGGTGGGTGAGAAATTACGGAAGCCTGGTTTTTCCGAGAATAATAATAACGATTGGGCACTTAGAACAGAGCAGACATCCTCGTGAGAGTTCTATGCGTGTTTACTCATTAAGGCTCAGGATTCCATGCAGCGGAGGACCAAGGAGGTCAGCACCTCGCCCAGGATAACACAGCCAGTGGCCAGCTCTGGTGGGACCTCAAGTCCAAGAGGGACTTACTCCAATATACATGGTCCACCGACTGCCAACCGTCCGTGTGTCTGCATGTGTAGGAAAGAGAGCAAAGGTCACAAAGACAAGGGAGCTCCAGGGTGACCCCTTCCACGTGGCCTCCCGGACACCACAGACCCAGCTCCCCACCTCCTTCCTCTGTCTCCAGTCTTGTACCCCCAGCTTCCTTGCGTCTTACTGAGAAACAAGTGAGACATGCGGGCCCACTGAGAAACTCGACTTTCCAGAAGCAGCACGGCTGCTGTGTCCACACCACACACCATGTGTCACCGGGTCAGCCTTCTCAGAGGATGACAGCCTGTCGGAAGCCTGGGGTTCCCTCCTTGTCTATGAGACCCCCCCGCCTTCAGCTCGCTGGGCAAGGCCTGCGTTGGACCGGATGCGCCTGTTCCTCCTGCTGCTTCCCACCCGCGACACCACCCGGACGCTCCGTCTCTGGGACACCGGGTGATCTTTCTTCTCTGGGTCTTTGGTCTCGTTCCTGCATCTGAGAGGTCACTCCCTGAACGGCTGACGGTCATCCGCTCAGCATCAAGTGGCAACTCCTTGGGGGAAGCTTGCTTCTCCCCAAAGAAAGCCAGCCCTGTCTCTTCTGAACGCGGAACACAATGAGCGGAACACAGACCTTATTCCTCAGAACTCCGTGCCCTCAGTTACGCGGACCTGGGACAAGGAGCTCGCTCCACAGGGTCACAGAGAAGGGACGTGGGCCCCAGCACTTGCACGAAATATTTTGGGGGTCTTTTGTAGGCCTGGTGCCTTCTTTAGTTTCTGATAGAGTTCACCACAGTGGCTTGTCCTTAGCCTACTCAGTAAGAATTGAGTGAATGAAGGGATGAATGGTGCTTTCAGATGTAGGGGCACAATCAATAGATTGTAAATACCTGGTGCATTTTTTCTATAAATTCTGCCAATT
Source organism: Murina feae (assembly GCA_004026665.1). NCBI lineage: Eukaryota > Metazoa > Chordata > Mammalia > Chiroptera > Vespertilionidae > Murina > Murina feae. The sequence goes on along the minus strand of PVJC01014091.1, from coordinate 16,348 downwards.
GCTTGTGTATAAAAAGTACCAAGTTTTATTGCTGTTTATAGAATAATATAGACGTAAGTCCTTTGACTTAGTATTCTGATAAGAAGAAAGAAAAAAAACTGGAGAAAGTTTGCACACCAAACTATTAAAAAAGCCATAATGTACTTTTCTGTCAAATGAGCATTTTGACTTGTAATTTTATGAACTGTAACAAGTTGAAAATGAATCTGAGTAAAAATGTATTACTTTCAAATGAATCTTTATCGCCAAGGCCTTTCGTTTCCAAAAGTGGATAATATCGGTGCCTTACACAAATTAAATTGGACTTTGCTAATTCTAGAAACATGTACCAAATGATTTAATTTCAAGTCAAGATGATCATGTGAGTACAGCGGTGTTCACAGCGCGTGTGGGTGTGTCAAGAAATTCCACGGTGCTAATTGGTTTCCATTGAGTTGTTTTCCGCGGTCTCTTCAGAGGAAATGACTTGCGATTGTTACACTAATTGCAATCAAACTCCAGCTGACCGGGACCTGAAACTGGACGACATCTGCTGCCCTCGGCTGTTATGAGAAAGGAGCAAACACTGCGGCTGTGGGTGGGCACCCCATGGTGGGTCTTGGGCCCGAGACTAAACTCGTTCTTTGTTGCTGTGCATTCTTCACCTTTAGTTTTGTTTCTCAGTAACAAGTATTGACTGGGAGCCGTCTAGGCAATGCACGTGAGTCTGCGTCGGGAGATCTGTGTTTGTGACACATTCTCAGATGGGGTGGTGGCAGCTGTTGGTGTGCAGCCCTCAGGACTGCTGTGGGGGGTGTGACTGCTGATGGTCCCGCTGCCGCCCTGGACCCACAACCCCAGGTCCAGGTCCTGCTTCCCCCAGCTGCTCAGTGACGCCTGAGCGAGCATGGCTGCAGCCCCCGACACCCCGTTCCTGTGAGCTGTGGGTTCCTAGACTGATACTCCCACCGCCCTCCCTCCTCCCCCTCTCCCGTCCAGGTCAGACTTTGCCTGCTGTCATTCCGAGGCCTCTCCCACTTCTCTGCCCCCACCCCGCCCTCGTCCTCTACAGCAGCGGTTGCCAACCGGCGGGTCTTTCCACAGACCTCTACCATCGTGGCGTCCATGGCATTGACCTGAGCTGACCGGTGGGCTGACGGGCTGGGCTGTGGGAGCCTCACTGCTCTGAGTGCAACAGGCCCAACAGACTCGGCTTCTCCCAACCCTGCTGAGCTCGACTCTGTCCAGCGAGGCCTCCGGGCCCCACACGCAGCTCGTGCGAGAAGCACTGGAGGGGCACGCGATCCGCCGAGCTGGTTTACGAGCGAGTCTCGTTACCGTTCTAACCCCAGCATTTCTGTGCACATGTGATCTCTCTCTCTCTCTCTATGTAAACAGGCCTCTCATCGGGTTAAGGGCACTTGCTCCAGTGACTCTAAATGCGGCAAAAAGGTCACAAAACCTTGTCTCGGTCAGTGAAGTGGATCTGCTGCTCTTGACCTCCAGCGCCCCGAGGCCCGATGTGTGGCTTCGCAGCGTGTGCACGGGCAGCGGGAAGGACCGCACCCGCCAAGGATCGGGCAGGGAGGCTGCTCTGAAAAGGGACGTGACTTTCCGTCCAGACGCTGGTTTGTTTGGAAGCGGCAAAGGCACACGGAGAGGGCATCGCCTGTGCAGGTGGCCCGGCAGCTGGGGGGCGGGCGGGACCTGTGGGCCTCCTCGAATGGCAGCTGGAGCTGCTGCAGCACGTCCCCCTTTCCGGGAGGAAGCGACACGGGGGACGGAAGGCTGTGTCAACAGGCCGAGCAGAGCCTCGAGGCAGCCTGTGCAGCACAGACGCCCTGCAGCGCGCTCATCGAGTTGAGACTCTGAACCGTGTAATTTACTGACTTTCTTCCAAGAAACTGAAAAGGAACTGAACCTGTGCCCTCCTGCCAAACACACAGAGAGGAAACGTGAGGGTGGGAGCCACCCTGTGGACCAAGGGCCTGATTAGGGCTGGAGAGCGGCTTCCGAGGCACCACCCGCCCCAAAGGGGGCTTCCTGCAGGGCCAGCAGCCTCGCTCGTCTGGGTCACACTTGACCTTGACTTCAGAAATAGTCTTCCTGCCGGGAGAGGCTCGCTTCCCTCACCCTCTGTGATGCGTCCAAGGGACCCCAGGGAGCTCACCTTCACCCTCGCCTGTTCCCCCAGCGCAGTCCCCTCCCGACATTGTCGTTCTGGTGGTGACTCCCTGGAATTCAACTCCCTCGTCCTCACTGCACCAGCCGTCCCTTCTTCTTCCACTGCGATGGCCTCGAACCCTCAGCTCCTCATGCTGCTCCGGCAGCAGCTGCTGGGCGACCATCCCTGTGGGACCCTGACAGCCCTCCTGCCCACCCTGCTCCTGCCACCGCCCTGTGCCCACATTGGGAGGGCACACATGCCTGGAAACTGCAGCCTGGCGAGAGCCTGCCTCACCAACGAAACCCCTGAATCCAGCGGCGTGGTCTCTGTAGCAGGTCAGTTTCCACGTCAGAACCGTGGCTGTGTGTCTGGTCCCTGGAAGGAAGCACCGTGTCCTGTGGACTCGGAGTGGTGGGTCGGCAGCCACGGAGTCAGCAGAGCTGCGGGGGACATGGTGGGGAAGTGCAGGAAACGGGGGAGGGGGGCGGGTTCCCGAGCCTGTGTCATGGCCACGTGCTGCCTCTCCGTCCTAACCGCACACCAGCTCGGGCCTGACTCACGTGGCCATGAGGATGCCGCCTTTCACACAAACACAGATGAGCAGTGATGGTTACCTTTTCTCACTGGCAAACACAGGAGAAACAGCCATGCCCACACTCGAGGCAGGACAGGGAATGCCCTGTCAGGCAAGTGTTGGCAGTGGAGACAGGCCATCTGAACATGACCAGAAACCAGTTTTCCAAAAAGGAGAGCACATACCCGTGTGAGCATAGTCTCATGGGTGCTTTTAAATCTCTGCTGTCCTTTCACCACCCAGACCCTGCGTTTGCCGCACACTCACACCCACACCCACACCCACACTCACACACACAGACACACAGATACATGCACCCACTCACACATGCATGCTCACTGTTACACTCACCCAGACACCCACACACACACAGTACACACACAGACACACGCACCCACTCACACATGCATGCTCACTGTTACACTCACCCAGACACCCACACACAGTACACACACAGACACACGCACCCACTCACACATGCATGCTCACTGTTACACTCACCCAGACACACACACCCACACTCACACACACATACACTTACAGTTACACATACACAATCACTCACACATACACCCCCACACACATGCAGCCACACACTCTTCATACAGATACTCACATACACTCACACACACACACTCACACACACATACACTTACACAGTTACACATACACAGTCACATTCACATATTCACACCCACACACATGCAGTCACACAGTCACCCAGAGACACCCCCACCCACTCACACACACCCACAGCCACACACATACTTGTACTCTTACACACTCACACACACCCACAGCCACACACATACTTGTACTCTTACACACTCACTCAGACACACACATACTTGTACTCTTACACACTCACTCGGACACACACAGAGCTGAGGAGTGGCATGGAGGGGTGTGCGCTGCTGTTCTGCATGCCCCGTGGCTCAGCTATGATGCTGGGGGGGGCACATGAGAGCCTGCTTCTCCTCCGGGTGCCCTCCCATTTACTTCCTGACCTTTCACTTCTCGCCTGTGACAGAGTGGGGTTTCTTCTCGTTTCAGACACAGCCCCCTCCTCAGCCAGCCCCATGCCGATGGGCCTGTCCCTACTCCTGGACGGGCCATGGAGTCCCCGTCTCCAGGCTGCACGCTAAACCCTCCCGGCCTCTGTGCTCAGCTGGTGTGTGGAGACGCCCCGGACCGGGCAGCCCCGAGACTGGGGTGTTGGCCACGCAACCGGGGCTCAGCCCTCTGAGCAGCACCCCCCTCCTCACCTTCCCCCGGGAGACTGCGGAACCACGACGAGGTCGTGGACGTGGAGGAGGGGACTCCAGCTTTCCTCCTGCGCCTTCTTCCCCCGTGGACTGCACAGGAGTTCCGAGGAGGCCTCCGGTTTTGCTTTGCTTTGCTGTTGAGTTTTTCGTTTCGGTTGTGCCTGTGGGAGTTTCGGAGCCAGGGTCTGTCTCATGGGCCGGGGCGAGCCCTCAGCGCGTCTGACCATTCTCCTCCCCAGTCCCCGCCGACGTTCCTCAGAGGCGGCCATGCGATTAATGGACAGGGCAATACACTGGGGTGGGCTTTCTGGCTCCCCTCACTACCTGGGTGCGCTTTGGGGGCTCCCTGAACCCCCCTCGCTTGATTCCAGGTGACTCCCAGCGCACTGCCTTGCCCCACCCCCTCCCAGCTGCACACGCGCATTTAAAACGTCTGCTCGAAGCAGAAACCAGAGCTTGGTCACTTATTAAACAAATACTGAGCTTCAAGGCCCGGAAAGTTCTGGGGCTTTCCCTGTAGTCGCTGAAGTGGGGCCGAGAGGTGTCAGCTGAGAGTCGGGGGGTTTGGTGGGACTGGAAGCTCGCAGGAGACAGGGCACGACTCAGGTTCCCGGAGAAGGCCCCGCAGAGCCAGGGGTCCCCATCTCCCCAGAGGGAGCACCCCTCGGGGTCAGTGGGTTGGAAGATGGGACGTGAAGTTCAAAGGGAAACGTCAGGACAAGCCTGGCGACAGAGCACTCAGGAACGCTGCGGCAGCACGGGGTCTGTCCCCGGGAAGACAAGGGGGGTGGCGCTCGGGTTAGCAGGGCCTTGGGGAGCAGCCCACAGGGCCCCAGCTTTCCTGGGGGGCAGTTCTCCACGCAGGACAGCCATCTCGGTTTGGATGATAGCTTTGTTGTGGTGGCACCATTTTCTCCTGGAGATGGGGTGTCTGAGCCGTCGGGCCCCTGCGGGGCTCCCTGGCGATGACCTCACGTTGGTGAGTCAGGGGCGGAGGCACAGGAAGCCGGACAATGGGCCGGAGCAGCCGCTGGTGGGCGGAGGGGGGCGAAGGCAGCTGTGGTCGGAGGGCAGCGCAGCCCCCCCACTTCCTGCCTGTCCTCGGCCCAGCAGGTCGGAGGTCGTAGCCCAGGGACCCCCCGCCCTCCTGCGCCCTCCGCCCTGAAGCTCCTGAGGCCGCACCTGTGGTGCTCGGCATGCGTGTTGCCGACATCTGCACCCGCCTCCCCAAGTCCTTGTCCCAGGATCGAGAAGGAGGTGCAATCCCGCCTGCCACGGGCCCCAAGGTGTGTGGCACCTCCTCGGCCAGCACTGACTGCACTTTGGCCTGTGAAGCTTCGCGATCGTTCATGAGGCTCCAGCGTTGGGGCTGCAGGGGCTGAGCTCCCCGAAGTCCTTACTTTATAGACGAGGAAACAAGGGCCCCGCGCTTCCAGGACATAGGTGAGCTCATTCCAGTCAACGCACACGCATTTCCCAGACTGGCAGACAGACGTCCAGTGACAATGTGGCATCGCTTGGCCTGCGGAGCCCCCTGTCCATGATGAGTCCTCCGCCAGACGTCCCGTAGACCGACTCCCCAGAGGGCCACATGGCTCCCCCCGGCGGCACAGCGCCCTCGGCAGGTGCTCAGGACGCTCGCCAGCGAGCCCTAGCCGCACCCTCTGCAGTCCCTGCATGTTCCAAGATTTCCATGAGCTCAGCATAGAGGTGTCCCTGGCACAGGTCATGGATGGAAAAACCACGCAAGTGTCCAGGGTCACTCCCACACAGGACGGCGACCAGTCCTTTGGCACTTCCTGGAAGCCAGTGCCAGTGGGTGGTTCTGCTGGGAACACCTAGCCTGTTCTGGTTCTCGGGGCCTCGCCAAGCATGGTGACCTCTGGCATCGCGTTCACTCCGTCCGAAGCTCGGACCTTCCCGTGGGACCCGGATGGAGGCGGCTCTGACACGGGCTCCTGGGCACCTATGGAATGCAGGCCAGCCTAACCTCTGAGCCTGTGGGTCTCAGTAAGGCTGAATATCATTTGAAAAATTATCCTATATAATAAAGAGGTAATATGCAAATGGTCATCATGCCCTCACACCATCATAATCCATCACCAGGAGGCTGCCTGCACAGAGCAGGTGCGGGGGTGGGCGGGCTGTGTGTGCGGCAAGGCACACGTGGGTGGGCGGGATGGGCGGGTCCCAGCCACTCTGCGGGGTGATGCCGAGAGGCCTGGCAGCTCCACTCGGTGAGGCCTGGGGGTCCCGTGGCTCCACGCGGCACAGAGGCAGGACCCCCAGCCCTGGCCTTCTTAGGACAATTCATCAAGGAGCCCCGGATGGGTGGGCAGGCCTACCTCTTTGGGGCAATCAATCACGGGGCTCCTACACTGTGAGAGGGCACAGGCCAGGCTGGGGGACCCCCCCCCCCTCAAGTGCATGAATTTCATGCACCAGGCCTCTGGTATTACATAAAATTTAAGCCTATTTAACATTTCGTTCTATAATACAATGACAGAAAGCCAAGCTTAACAGGATCCTCGTGGCTGGGAGGAGAAAAGGAGGGCTGGACGGGTGTGGGGGCAGCAGTGACCCCTCACCCCCAGACAGGACCCAGCTCCAGCCAAGCCTCCACACATGTGCCCAAACCCCCCCACCACCACCACCACCCATCCTGCCCAGCTCACAGCTAGTGTGGGAGACTCTGGAGAAGGTGGTCATTGCCAAGGACAAGAGACGCTATTGACCTTCTCATGACCTCCCCTCCCTCGCCAACAACAGGTGCGCTAGCGGTGGGGGGGATTTGGGGTGGGGCACAGATAACAGTGATGGCAGCTGGAGGGGATTTTCTCCGTGGACAACCCTGGAACAGGACTCAGGCAAGGGATCGGAATAAACACCCTCCTGTTCAGGAAGCAGCACACGTCACATGCTGATCACAGCCTTTGGCGCCAGCCCCTCCGAGTCACTGCAAAGCTCACCTCTGCCTTTTCCCAGCGTCTCAGGGCTCCCCTCCCAGGACCCCAAGCAGCAGAAGCAAAGCCCTGGGTCAGGGCTGACACCCCACCTTGGCAGCCCCGCCTCCTGCAGAGATGAGGCCGCTCAGCCTCGGGATCGCTGGATCGCGGCCGAGAGTGAACTTCAAGACCCTCCCTGGGCAGAGGGTGGAGGTGGGGGAAGAGGGACGTTTGTTTATAAAACTCATGTACATTCTCTTGAGAGTAAAATAGGTTCAAAGCGTTTCCCTCTGACGAGTGCTCTGGCAAGCCTGTTGAGCCATTGCCGTTAATCATAACATTTTTAAGGAAATGAAGTATTATCTTGACAAAGCTTGTTGTAAACCAACATTTGCTAAAAGCACAATCAGGTTCCACCGTAGTTTACAGGACGTTTTGGTGGAAACTGTACATAACACTCATACCCACTCGAGTTCGCGCCGGGAGCCGTGGCTGAGCACTTACATGATCCATACAGTCTCACAGCACCTGTGAGGGAGGACGGGGCCCTGCCCCACGTAGCCAGTGAGGAGGTGCCTCTTCCCAGAAGCACCCACAGGCCCGCAGAGACATGCAGCAGCCCGTTTGCCATGCAGGGACCTGTATTGCATCACGCAGATAGACTTCCTTCACGTTGTCGGGTTTACTAATCTCAAAAGAGGAGTGTGGCCCTGGCCGGTGTGACTCAGTGGATAGGGCGTCGGCCTGCGGACTGAAGGGTCACAGGTTCGATTCCGGTCAAGGGCATGTACCTTGTTTGCTGGCACATCCCCAATAGGGAGTGTGCAGGAGGCAGCCGATCGATGTTTCTAACTCTCTATCCCTCTCCCTTCCTCTCTGTAAAAAAATCAATAAAATATATTTTTAAAAATAAAATAAATAAAAAGAGGAGTGTGGTGCGGGTCCACCAGACTCTTGCATCTCACATGCACTGTGTAACCCTCTGGGCCTCTCGTTCCTTGTTTCTTTAAGGATCTTTCTTAAATCATAGGATTGAAGGAAGGAATACATAAGTGGACGAACATCTGAAGCTCAGAGCACAATGCCTCTCAGGAAGTTCCAGCCGCTCCTCCCCCATTCAGGGTGCATCTAAAAGGGGGTGATCTAAGGACTGAGACAGGAGTGAAGAGAGCTCAGTGGCTTTCTCTCTCATTGGCAATTAAAACAATTAAATGCAGGCAACCTGGCAAGGCGAAAGGGTGGAATAAATTTCAGAATCTGTTCGTAAGTTTATATTGTCCGTGGTTATGATTCATGTGCACATGATGCTTGCAATATCTTTATCCACTTTCATGGATGAGGTCCCTGCTTTTTAGCATAAAGTGGCTTCCTGTACGTCCCCTATCGCCTCTGGGTCTGGGAGAAGAGCTGCCGCGTCTGCTGGCCTCAAAGCCACGTATGCTCGTCTCCCACCTCCGTCCTGGGCACCTGCGTGCCAGAGCCCTCAGCAGGCAGGCACTGCCGCTCACTCCTCAGCTGCCCGGGAGAGCCCTTGGTTAGGAGAGCACTTCCGGGGAGCAGGCCCGGAGCCCAGCTTGCTTTCCTTCCAGCTCATTTTATCCTGCAGGTCAAGGGGTCTCAGCGGCCTCTCCTGAAGACATCTCAGTGCTGTGATGGTCAGTTCTTCTCGGTGTCAAGGCTCCTCGCACAGACAGCGCGGGAGCCATCGGTGCCTCTTCACCCCATCAGCATCGAAGGGAGCCTCTGCTGCCGGGTCCCTGAGGTAAAAGGCAGCTTAAGAACTCGGGACACTTGGGGAGAGCTAAGGTAGGAGACCACAGGTGATGGGACAGCAGCTGCAGCTTCAGAAAGGGATCCTCCTGGCAAGGGGATGTGCGCAGCAGTGACTCAGACACACAGCTGTAGTTTCCCGTGAATTCAAGTTTCCCTGAAGAAAAGGGCATCGAGCTATCATCTGTCTTCACCTGCTCTAATGTATATACTAGAGGCCTGGTGCACGAAATTCATGTGTGTGTGTGTGTGTGTGTGTGGTGGGGGGGTCCCCTCAGCCCAGCCTGCACCCTCTCCAACCCAGGACCCCTTGAGGAATGTCTGACATCCCTCTCACAATCCTGGACCACTGGCTCCTAATTGCTCACCTGCCTGCCTGCCTGGTCCCCCCTAACTGCCCCCCTGCAGGCCTGATCACCCCTCACTACCTCTGTGTGCTGGCCTGATTGCCCCTCACTGCCCCCCTGCTGGCCTGGTCATCCCCAACTGCACCCCCACCCCGCTGGCGTGGTTGCCCCTACCTGCCCCCCCCCTTGCTGGCCCAATTGCCTGTTACTGCCCCTCCTGCCAGCCTGGTCACCCCCAACTGCCCCTCCTGCCAGCCTGGTTGCCCCACGCAGCCTGCTGTTCAGTTGTTTGGTTGTCCCTCACTAACCCCCCAGCCAGCCTGGTCATAGGCAGCCATCTTATGAGGACGTGAGGATTAATTTGCATATTTCCTCTTTATTACATAGGATATCTGCTTAAAACAGGGACGAGGAAAGGCAGCTCTGAAAAGTAGCAAAATAGTGCCCGATTCTATATTTTGTTACTTGTGAATTTTCAAATGTATGAAATAAAGTCAAGTCTTCATTAAAATGGAGAAAATATCACATGGTCTTTGGAGACAGGGTGGTTGTCCTGGAAACAGACTCTTTTTAGACTGTGAAACCGACAAGCACAAGAAGCCAAACCTGAGGAGTGAGAGTGTGGGAGCCCCAGGATACATTCAGCCACAAGGCCCCCGTTTTCCCCCATGACGTCAGCAGAGGCTTGCACATTTCAGCTGGGGCCGACGCAGATAGACAATGTCGTCAGACCAGGGAGGGTGTGAGCACAGGGAGGAAACACTCCTATAAGTCGGAGGCCCCGACCGCTGGGCGGCACGCTCTCCACTGGCCCCGGGACAAGAATCACTGCACATCAGCACTGGGAGCGCTTAGTTGTCTCGTGGGGGTGTGCTCACAGGTCTCTCAACTCCTTGCTAAGCGGTCACTGACCACAGACACCGTCAGAAGACGCTGGTTTCATGATGTGAGACAGACGCAAGGAGGGACTTTAAAGACAGAGTAGCGTCCTCGCTGAGGAAGTGAGGAAGTGCACCTGTTTCTCTGCAGTGTCAGTGACTTGGAAGACTTTATCCAGTTTCACAGTGTTTTGTGTTTTGCTTTACTTGCTTTGTTGGTCACTATTGCCCACCGTCTCTAAACAATCATGTTTCCGTTTGATTGAAATGTAGCCCTTAGGTAACTGACATTGTATTTGGCTATAGATTTAGGGAAAGTGCAAATGACAAGACCACAGACATCATGGTTTCTCTCTCTAGTCCCACGGCCATGGCCACGCCTGGCGCTTGGGCTGGGCATGTGCGTGTAGGGCTGCCCTGCGCAGGCAGGATGGTCAGCAGCTCCCTCGCCACTGGGACTGGACCCAGCGCCCCCGCCCCCACGCTGTGACAGCCCAGTGTCAGGTGTCACCCAATGCCCGGGGGGCTAACTAGCCTGGCTAAGAACCGCTGATCAGATCACATGTTAAAATTAGAATAATTAACAGGAAATTACAGATAGAGACATAAAGGATTGTTATAGCTACATTACAACAGAGTAAATTAATCCTGTGGGTTACTTGGGGTCAGCAGTATACATTGGCATAGTTCCTAGAACGAGACCACAGTCATGAATATTAGACCGTAATCATGAAGTCAGTCCTCACCACATGGGAGCGGTGCAAACGAGAAAGACGTTTCTATGGAATTCCACGTGTTCCAGCAAAGTCATGGAGATCCTCCGGCTGCATCTCCCACTTTACGGATGAGAACGAGGCACGTGGTGTCAGAGCCCGTGTGGGTGTGGGGCGCGGGCAGGTGTGTCCCCACAGCAGGTGCTGCTCTTCGGGTGCAGAGAGAACCTGGATGTGGGACCACAACACCCACATCACCTGTCACGAGTTACTTTCACGGAACCTTTGGAGGTTGGAAGTGGTTAGCAATTTTGCTACACTTTACATTTCGGTACATAAAACCCTCTAAAGCCTTTCCTCCTCAATTACATTATGTTCATATAATACGAGTCTTCAATGGCAACAGGCTAGTTCCACTTAATAACACGTTATTCGGTGTGTATTAGGGGCATCTGTACCTGTCAGGACAGAGGGTGGCATCAAGCGTGGACCTGCCACGGCCTCCTTAGCAGGAAGACACCAGTGCTTATTCCTGAAGTCCCCCGTCGTTAGGCAGTGAGTGACTGTCTATGTGATGCGATTATAAAGAATGAACGATGGAATTGGAATGATTGTCTGAAATATTCATATTTTCAGCTGTCTCCTTATCTCCTTTGGATCTATTCATAGAAGTGGGGTTCTCCGGTGACATCATGCTAATGGTAAGGGCTTTGAAGCACATGACAAAACTGCCCTCGGGAAAGGGTATGTCAGCTCCTCCTCCCAACAGCAGTGAGTGTGGGACTTCCACTCCAGGCCTTCCTCCCATCACACACTCATTCGTGGGCTCAGAGGGAATGTGCTCAGTGGAGTTAGGGTGGATGAGGAAGAGAATCTCACAGGAGTGGGCCTTGATGAGTCAGGAGTGCAGCCCCTCCTGCCCGTGTCTTTGTGGGGCAGGTGTGTTTCAGGCGTGTTCCAGCCGTGCCGGCCTGCTAACGCCGTGTGGCCAGGTCCACACTTGGAAAAGGCTCCACTGGCTGATGCGGAGCAGGAGGAAGTGCAGGAGCCCCACTGTCCTTTGGGACTCGGCCGAGAAGACAGCCCTGCAGAGGGGTCCCGTGCTGTCAGGGGGCCACTGAGCCCTTCCCTTCTCCGCCGGGTGCTCTTAGCATTTGAGAAGTGCTCTTCCCATTTGGTACAAAACGGGCAAAATAAGCAGGAAGCAGATTATCCTGCCAGCTCTCCTGTCAGTGCCACGTGAGAAAAATAAACCCTAAAAGCTGTTGAAAAGAAATGGAAATGTGTTACCGTGCGGGCAGGAATGCTCTGGGATAAGGAAAAGGCTGGGAGCTGTGTGTGGAAGCCTTTATTGGAAAGTGTTGCACCTTCTTTGAGAACCCTGAGGGGGAAGGCCCTGTAGTGGGCAGTCCTCGCAGTATTTCGGCCTGGATGCCGCAGGCCCGCGGCAGACACAAACTCTGTCTGCGGCAGCAGCTCTCGGCCGCTGGCGTCGTTGGAAGTAGCTGGTTGCAGGCGATGTCTGCCTCCCACCTGCGGACAGTAGGGGTCTCCTGGGCTCCTGGCCTGCTGGACTCACCTGTGTTAGTTGGGTCTTACTCTAAGTGCGAGGGGAAGTCACTGGAGGGTCCCAGGCAGGGAGGGGGTGACGTGGCGTGTTTCTCTCGGTCCTCTCTGGGCCGGTGGGAACAGAGTGCTGTCCACCTGTCAGCTCAGGACACACGGGCACACAGTCCTGGGATTTCCCTTGGAGCTTAGTTGACACCAATAAATTGTACCCAGCGACTCAGGTCGAGCAGTTGGGTTACAGTCATCTCGCTGTTCCTTCCGTCAGAGCAGGGGTGGGGAACATCTGGCCCGCGGGCCATGGAAGGCCCCAAAAATCACTTGGTCTGGCCTGCCAAGGCATTGGGGTGAGTTGGTTAAGTGTTTGACCCCCTACCGTGGCTAATTTTAGGTTGATGGTTTTATATGGCCTGAGAATGATGCTATAAATGTCCAGATGGCTCTTGGCAGAAGAAAGGTTCCCACCCCTGGTTCAGAAAAGCAGGAGGGACCCCTCTCCTCATGCCCACGCTGGGCCCTCCGACCTCTGAGGCTGCCTGGGCGTCGGTGCCCAGCTCTGCCAGGTGCTCCTCCAGCTGCACCACCTGTCCCTGCGTTTGCCATTGTTCAGGTCTGTGGCCGCCGTTCCTTTACTTCTCCTGCCCCGGGGCCGACGGCCACATCCTGACACTAAAGCCCCTTCATATTCTCTCAGATGAGCCGCGTGGCTGTGTGTTCCTGGTCCACAGGGAGGCCTGCGCTGTGTGTCTCAGGAGGGAATGTGCAGCCGTCAACTCCTCTGTGGGAGAGAAAGGCTGACCCGCGCTTGGTGTCCGCTTCCCTCTTTGTACGTCTGTTTCTTAAGTTTGGAGTGTTAAGCAGGTGAAAATAGCTGTGTTTGACCTGTTGGAAAATGGTCAGGTGCAAATAATTTTTTAAAGAAATATTTTTATTTAAAAAAAAATATGTTTTTATTGGTTTCAGAGAGAGGGAGAGAGAGAAACATGGATGAGAGAGAAACATGATTGGCTGCCTCCTGCACACCCTCTTCTGGCGATGGAGCCTGAAACCCAGGCTTGTGTCCTGACTGGGAATTGAGCCGGCCCTCCTGGTGCACGGACGATGCCCAACCCGCTTAGCCACGATGGCCGGGCAGATGCGGATAGTTTGTGTCAACAAAAAATTGGGGGAGGAAATTTCAATACTGAAAAATGAATAGTACTTTTTCTGCTATGCAGTGTTTTCTCTTTAGATGTTAAAATCCACTTCAGTGTAACAGTCAGTGCTAATAACGGCCTGATAGAAATGAGCAAGATCCAAAGGGAAATCGTCTTGTGCTTATGAAAGGATGCGGAGAAAATACCCGTAAACCCCGGCTGCCCAGGAGCCTCTCCCAGTGGCCGTCACACCCACAGAGCAACCCTTTGGCGCTCAGAGCCACGTGTCTTCCGGGTCTCAGCCATGTTCGCCAGGGAGATGGCAGGGGTATGTTTTAGATCGGACGCTCTGCTCACATAGTTGACTACATACAAACTGTTAAAATGCCTGAGGTCGACTGACACACCTTCAGAGGCAGGAGGGATGGAGGTGGGCTGAGCGGGAGGCGAGAGGATGGGTGGGCTGTGTCCCCACTGCCTCTGCAGGAGTTCATCGGCAGGAGGCCTGGCGCGTGGCCTGAACAGCCTCCTATGGGTAAGGTTTGCCCCGCGGCCTGCAGAACGGGCTGGGGACACAGACCTGCGGCCAGACCTCCTCGGGGTGAGCGGGTGGCAGCCCTACACCGGCTGGTGATCCTGGACGCGTTACCTGCACGTCTGTGCCTCGGTTTCCCCACGGTGCACGGAGATCCTGGTGACGCCCTCCCTCAGGGTTGTCACGAAAGTGCGATGTGGAAACGCGCGCGTGTAGGACAGTCTCGCCCGACTGAATACTTCCTGGCGGCTTCTCACGGCTTGACCTCGGGAAGGATGAGCAGCTCAGCCTGGAAAAGACCTTCGTCCCCCGCCAGCAAGAGGCTCTTCCTCTGGGTTTCAGAGGACGGAAAAGAGAGGCCTGGTTTTACAGTCCCGTTTACTGTTTTTACAGTAAATTGTGTTTTAACCATGATCACCGCAAAATGGACTCTCTTCGTTACCCAGCTCTAGGGGCGTTCATTCGTGCCTAGAGCTGTGTAGCCACCACCACAGTCAGAGAGAGCCGTGAGGTCGCCACACCAAGTGCCTCCTCCCCGCCCAGCCCCTGGTCTGTGTCCATCACAGTCGTGTGGACTTTCTGAGAAGGTGTGCGGATGGAATCACATATGTCACCTCCTGAGATCGACTCCCTTCCTTCAGCTCAGGGGCTGAGGGCCACCCAGGGTCTGCATGGACCAGCAGCGCGTTCCTGTTCACCGCTGGGCATTCCACACGCCAGCTTGCCTACCTCTCACCTGCTCAGGGGTTGGAGGATGGAGCTGTTAGAAGCACCGTACATGGATTACTGAGATTTCAACAGAGACGCCCAGGATATAAAACCATGTCAAATTCACACACACTTTCAGTAGGAAAACTTAATAAAAACACGTGGTTTGCTGGTATTTTTCTTCCTTAACTTAAAGAAGGTATGTGTTTATGTCCCTTTTGAGTTGTTGCTATTTGTCTTTTCTATAACTTCTATCCAGGCTTTCCCAAGACCTAACATTGTCCTGAATTCCAACGGTCATGTCTTCGAGGATCGATAGAGCCTCTTCCTCTTCCAGTTCTGAAAGCAAGACTATTGTTAGTGGTTTCGCCAGGACCACCAAAATGACCTTTTACAAAAAAACAACTTTTGACCAAGGTGATCGCTCATCTCTTTGCTGAGGGTTGAGAAATAACGCAGAGTTGTCCACGTGTTGGGAAACTAGGACTGAATATGACAACAAGCCCACATATGCATGTTTTTTCCTGTTGGGCTAAATAAAGCTGCTGTGACTCTCGACTGCTTCCTATAACCCGCAGGACAGTTACCCGACTCAGCACTGTCCTCTCTTTTGCCGGCCGGGCAGTTTCCATCGTGTTTACTCTTCTGTGAAAGAAAATGTATCACAAATTGTTTCATTCCCTTGGAACATTTTCTCTGGCAAATGAAGTCAGCAGTTAATGGATTTTCCTACAAAACAGAATCGACCTGCTGTGTATCTAAAAGCAGCAGGACCCTGGCCGGTGTGTCTCCGTCAAGCGTCATCCCAGGCACCAAAAGGTCGTGGGTTGGATTCCTGCTCAGGACACACGCCCTGGAGGTGGGCTCCGCCCCCTGTCAGGCCAAACACAGAGGAGGCAGCCAATGGATGTTTCCCACATCAACTGCTTCTCGCTCCGTCTCATTAAAATCAATGAAAACATCTAAATAAAAATACGAACAATAGGCACCATGGTTTAGATATCGAGGAGGACATGGTCCTGCTTGGGAGACCGCGGGCCTGGGCAGAGTCAGTGAGGCCACTTTGATGCAGGGAAGGGTCACAGGGCCTCGGCGCCTCACGGGCATCTCATGGCTCTGTCGTCGCTGCGTCCAGCAGGAGACTTGGCGTCATGGGTTGAAGGCCCTTGGGGAGGCTGTGTCTTTGATTTGTGAGGTTTTGCTCATGTAAAGAATTCCTTCTAGAAAACTGCAAGCACAGGAAGGCAAAAGGATAAGAGGAAGGAGACTTGTAGTCGCCCTCCATGCCTTTTCCTGCGAGATGCTGGGGACATGTCTTGGTGAGCAGGTGGCTGTGGGCAGTGCTTGCGTGGCGGGCACTGCTGGGAGAGGGATCAAGGCTGCGATCACGTGGCCAATCCTTGTGCCTCAGGGAAGTGCCCGTGGTCATCACAGAACTGACCCAGGCTTCCTGCTCCTCCCCGAGTCTGAGTGAATCCTGTAAACAACATTGGAAACCAGTGTCTCATCTGTGGAACTCACACCCTGTGTCCCCGGACCACAGACAGGAACAGCGAGCGTCTGCTGTGGGAAGGAATCGTCCGGAAAGGCCGGAGGCCCTGGTTTCCTGCCTGGGCTCTGCTTGTGACCTCGTTTTGGACAGTTGCACCTCGTTTTCTATAAAGCGAATTTGTAGCCAGATGTTGGCTTAAATCTGTGTGTTGCCATCTAATAGTGGTGACGTGGGGTTCAGTCACGTAACAGGATTTGCTTCCGTCGCGTTTGC
>PVJC01014090.1:0-36974 GCA_004026665.1 Murina feae | reverse complement strand
ACACACACACACACACACACACACACACACACACACACACACAAGGCGCCTGGCAGACTGGGGCCATCATAGGACATCCACTGAGGGGTCCCAGACTGTGAGAGGGCACAGGCCGGGCTGAGGGACTCCCTCCACCCCGAGTGCACAAATTTTTGTGCACCGGGCCCCTAGTTAAAATATATTATGGGATTTCTTGTGTATAAGTGGCCTGGGTCATAAGTGTTTGTTGGTTTTACTAACAGCTGCAGCTATGCCTTGGTATCATTTTATTTTTATAGTTTTATTTATTTTAGAGGGGAAAAAAGAGGGAAAGAGAATAGAAACAGCAATGTGAGAATCATTGATTGCCTACCTCCTGCACGCCCCCCACTAGGGATTAAGCCCACCACCTGGGCATGTGCCCTGACCATGAATCGAACCACGACCTTCTGGTTCATAGTCAATGCTCAACCACTGAGCCACGCTGGCTGGGCAGCCCTGGTACCCTTTTAAGAGGAGGACCCACTTTCCAGAGCCAGGGTTGGCAGCAGTGTGATCCTGCACGTGTACAGGAGGAGACAAGAAGATGTGGAGCAGCCACAATAACCAGCTTAAGTACCCACGGGCCCTCGCATCACAGGATGTATTCAAATATCAGCATAACTCTCATTTCTCCTCTGGAGCATGGCTTCTTTGCAGCTTACAGTCAGGCATTGGGTTAGACTCCACCAAGCTGACCTGCAAAATGGGACCAGGTCTAGAGGAAGAGGACTGTGCAGCTGATTTCTGGAAAACATGTGGGGTTGAGATATGTGAAAGGCAGTGATAAATGATGTTTGGCCCTTGGTTCCAACAATACTTGAAAATCATATCACAAGAGAGATCTGGGAGGCTGCTACCATTCGATGATGTTAACATTGCAAGACCTAAGCTTTTAATCATCTTGGGTATAAAATCATCTTGCATATAAAATGGTAAGTCCCTTACCTTCAGTGTCCTCACACTTTCTGTCTCTTACTCCTTTTGTTTCTCCATAGCACTTATTACTATCTAAAATACTATACATGTATCAGCTTATTATCTGTCCTTCCCCATGAGGCAGAGATTTTTGTCTCATTTATCTCTAGTCTGAGAGCAATGCCTGGCACATAGTAGGTGCTCAATAAATATTGGTTGGGGTGAGGGGAGAGAAAACCAAAGACAAGAAGAAGCATCTTTATAAAGAATGTTTCAATTTATTTTACTTTAAATCATCGGCATACTGCATAAAATGATGGTTAGTTACATTCAGCTCAAAGCATCCCTGTGACATGAACTGAAGACAAGCCCAGGTTTGGAATTTTGCAACTCACCATCAGGTCCAGTGGACATAGTAGTAATCAGTCCTGTCACTTAATTTGCATCGACTGAGGCTATGACAGCATCAGCAGTAAGTACTCAATTTTTTCTCAGGGTGATGGTGGGAAGCAGGGGGATGATTACTTACAATGGATGCTACAAGGGCCCTTACTACACTTCTGTCATGGCTTGCAGCTATCTGAAATGAGGGGGATACCTGAGGAAACATAGGGAAGACTCATGCTGTTACTGGAACCCTGATTTTTTTCCTGGAATTCACCTGCCTATACGCACTGGTCCAGCGAAATACATGAACAGGGGTTTGCAGTATAGAAAGAAAAAAAAAAATAGCTTAATATTGAATTGGCCAAATGGAGCTGTGTGAAAGAGTTTATGCTTTAAAAAACCCCAACTCTCGAACAGAGTATAGGTTACAGACTATATAGAACAAAATCAGAAGACACTGTGGGTTAAGGGTTCAGGGTTGTGCAGGGAGCTGATTGGTTGGAGGTTAGGTGAGTGTAATGAATCATTTCTTCAGGTCTTGAGGACAGTTCTGAGGTCTTTTCTGGTGTCCCTCTGTCCAGTCTCATGGCAAAGTAGCCAGGGGGTTGTTCCAATTTAGGGCTCAGAAACTGAAACATAACTTAGGTGAAGATGTGATCCTCATCCTGGCAGAGATCTGGATCCTGTGACCATTTGCCAGGTCTGAGCTACTGTCTTCTCCTGTCTTGGGGGCTGCTGATTATGGGGGGAAAGGTTAGGTCTCTGAGGGGTATGTATATATAGAAAGAGGGATATGATTTCTAGAGCTAGGACTTAAAGCTAATTTAATCCAAGTCATAAAGACCTTGGATTTCAGTACCTGGGAATTCTGGGATAGAGAAACTCAAAATGCTACAGATCCCCCAAAAGACTACAGTAAAATAAACTTAATCTTGAAGTTTCTAAGAAGCAGCATCATTTCCCTTCCTTTCTTAGCTCATTCTCTCTCTCTTCACACACATACCCATTTCAAGACCCCCTCATACCATATCCCGGGAGATGACAGACTCCACACTGTGCAGAAGCACAGACATGCTTGTGAATGGTCTCTCACTGCTGCAGCGCCCCCTTGGCAGTGGGGCTGGCTCGCTCACACATTGGTGTGCTGAGAACCAGAGGATGCAATGCTTCCTGGCTGGCTCTGGCCAGAGGGTGCTGAGCTGGCTGCCCGGCTCCTCCTGCTCTGATGGCCCCCTCCCGTGCTGCTGGGGACTGGCTCATCCATTAGCTTGAGCTTCTCATGCTCCTCCTTTAGGAAGAAGTCCACCAACAAACTCTTCTCTTTCTTGATCTGGTCGCTGATGTCCGTGGGGATATCTGGGATCATCCAGTCCACGAGGACACTTAGGAACATCACAAGGTTCTGTCAAAAGTGAGAGATGGGGTAGAGAAAGGAGGCTTGGCCTGGGAGCACTAGTATACCACTGTCTACCCTTGCCCATCAGAGTGACCGTCTCAGCAGTGGAGCTGGTGGTAGCATGCATTAGTAAAGGGCACAGACCTGGGGGGAGACATCTCTGTGTTATTCTGGCTCCACTGCTTACTAGTGGGTGATCTTAGCCATGGAGCATAACTGTCCCTTGTGTGTCCATGTGGAAAGTAGAATAGTAACAGTACCTACTTTCCAAAGTTGTGTGAGGATTAAATGAGTCAACACCTCATACATAACAGGCCTCCGTAAGTGTTAGCCATTGCTTCTTCCCTCTTCCAACCCATTTCATGTGTCTTGCTTTGGCTTCTTGGCCTTAAAGGCCCCAGGCCCCCTGCTCCAGAACTGCTGGGAAGTGGTCACAAGGCCCAGTGGCCTCTCCAGGGCTTTCCCTGGGCCAGTGGCTTCTCTCTCCCTTGCACCTGACCCTCTGTCTTCCATATCAGAGATGTACCTTTGGTTTTTGCACTGAACTATGGCCTCAGCAGACTCCACCGACTACTCACATCACCACATCCTGCTCTCCATGCCATGCCAGCCACTCTAATTACATGACCTGTTGGGGACTCTCTGCCATTTTTGTGCACACTTGTAATTGCCTTCCTCCTCTGTCTGCTAAGCTACACCCCCTCCATTGTAAATACAGGTAGGATAAGATTGTGCTTCCCTGGGAGTATTTTCTGTTCAAGTGGGTGAATATGTTATAACAGTGTCATCATGGCCCAATAAATGTTTGCTACTTTGATAATCTGGTTCCCATCCATTTCCTAAGCCACCATCAACTATACTCCTCTGATTGTTGTGTTCTGTGCCTGACAATTGTATGCTCATGTGTCTTGTCCTCTCTGAGGTACAGAGGACAATGATGAAGGCCAGAATGAGATAACAGAACATGGTTGTCTTTCATGCTCTCAGCCTATTCCCAGCTTGACCTTGGACCCTTTGTGCTCCTAAGAGCCCAGGGAAGACTTTGGGAACCAACTTCTAATTCCAGAGGCTCCTGGCTTCCTTAGGTCATCTAGAGCTGCTCTGATTCATGTACTCTTCCTTTAAATAAACTCCTCACAGGGTGAGTCAATGCTATATGTGACATATGGTAAAGTGAGGTGACTCCCACAGGTCAGATAGCAGGGGATGTCTGAGCAATTTTTTCAAATATATCGCCCCCTCTCCCCAGAGGAATAATGGCTGTCTTCTTTAGGTGGAAGACTAGCCAGTGGCTCCTTCACTTCCTGGGTCAGGGGCAAGATATTTTAGAACCTTCCAGAGATCTGCCTTCAGGGATTACAAAAGCCTGAGGGAGTGGATGAGAAAAGGATCTGGGCTGGGGCTCCAGTTTTTTGAAGACCCTCAGGACCCTTAGTGGAGAATCAGGAAGGGGAGCCTCATGCTCAGAGAATCTCAGCAGTACAATTGGAGCTGCTGCTATTGTCAGAGATAGGAATCACTGGGCTCAAGTTTGTTATTCATTCAGGAATGGCAGGATGGCTCTGGTGGCCCTTCCCACCAGATGTCTCAGGAGTTAAAACAACAGGAAAAAGGAGGGAGCCAGCTGAGAGGACCAGGAGAAAGGTTCAGATGGGGCTGTTTGTCTGCATTAGAGCTGAGACTCTGGTTTCCACTGCTCTTCCCATTTTCCTTTCTTGTCTTAGGTTGAAATGGGAATCTATCTTCACCCTGCAACTTACTCCACATCTGCCTTGTAATCTTATTCTGTGTTTTAGTCTCTTTCTGCAAATCCATCAATTCATGGATGCCCAGTGAAGGGAGGTCACACTGTCTGCCACCTGTGAAGGTCTCCTATGTCATCTGTGCCATGAAAACCTGGAGATGAGGGGCCGGCAAGAAGACATGGTTGTCTTTACTCTTGCAGCTTAAGTCCTAATTGGCAACTCCTTACTAGAATAACTCACCTGGAAGATTATGACAAAAGCCAGACGGGCAGACAGAACAGACCAGTACTGTTTGGAATATTCATATGGGTTTGGGGCCCATGGAGGCTCTCGGTAATCCTTAAACCTGCCAGGATAAAAATGTATTGTTCAGATTGAGAAGAAATGAAGGAAAGGGGGTACTGTAGCTCTAGAGAGGGGGTGGACCTTGGGGATCAAAACAGCAGGCAAGCCCTTAAATCTCCAACTTGGGGGAAAGGGGAAAAAGAGAAGGAATCCATGGTCCAACCAACAAGTGTCTGGGATAAAAAGACCAAAGTCTCAAAAAACCAATGTCATACTAGAATGTCTTTTTCCTACTTCTCTCTCTAACCTCCCCAAAAGATTTCTCTAGTGTCTGGATTCTACTTCCAGAGGAGCCCAGGAATCATGAGAGGACCCTAGGACAGTGACTCCACCTTGGGTCCCATTAGCTTATGGCCTCCGGAGGGAAAGGAAAACTGCCCCCCCCCCCAGCCCCGCCGCCCCCCCCGGCCATGCTCATACAGTTTTTGCAGCCTGTGGGCTCAGTGAAAATACAGGTGCCAGCAGACAGTTCCAGCTTCATGCCCAAGTGTTTGCCTTGGGACTATGGTCTTAAGAGGGGTCAGCTTCACTTAATGACTACATCCTTATACCCAAAAGCAACGGTTCTCAACCTGTGGGTCGCCTAAGACCATCCTGCATATCAGATATTTACATTATGATTCATAACAGTAGCAACATTACAGTTATGAAGTAGCAACAAAAATAATTTTATGGTTGAGGTCACAACATGAGGAACTGTTTTAAAGGGCCAGAAAGTTGAGAACCACTACCCAAAGGGAAGTGACCAAGCTGAAGACAGTGAATTTGGGGAAGGAGGGCTGATGATAATAGTCACGGTTGGTCAGTGTCATCCTCTTTTACTGGCCATCTTTATAAGTTATTTATATAGCTTAAGAAAAAAAATGTTAGTGGCCTGACATGAACTCATGCCTCTTCCTTAGACCTCAGACCCTTGGAGGGGCTTTTCCTCACTGTTGTCTCCCCCTTCCCCCTATCCTGGGATGACTCATGTTTGAAAGGGCTCATTTTCTCAGACTCACTTTATTCTAAACCTGGAAAAATGACAAAAGTTGGTACCAGAAGAATTATGATCCTTCATGAAACTGTTTCCTCCACAGACTTCAGCAAAGCTTTGATCCTCAATAAAATCAAAGCAAGCCCAGGGCTGGAGGAAAGGGTGGGGTGGCATCAGGCCACAATGTGGGATGTATGACCATTGAGTGGGGACTCTATTTGAGGAGGAGATAGGAAGGGAAAGAGGCAGTATGTGTCAATCCCTGAGCAAGGAACTTCTCTGGAAGTTTTCTTATTTAATCTTTACAGAAGCATCCTCAGGCAGGCATTGATATCCCCATGTAACATATGAAGAAATTGAGGCTCAGAGATTTTCAAGTAGTTGGCCAAGTTCTCATTGACAGCAAGAGACTAAGCTAAGGCAAGAATCCCAGTTTGGCTGAATTCAGGCTTTTCTCCTAGCTCATACAGCAGCTTACTGTCAGCAGCGGTTGTGGGGTGGGAGGTTCAGAAGGGGGTGCTTTCTATAGCTCCCCTAACCTGAAAGCACTAGCTGTTTTGAAAGATTCATGTCAAAGCATGGTGACTTCCAATTGCCCAAGGAGAGATGAGGAAAGAAGAGCAAAAAAGAAAACAACAAGCTGAAAAGAGATGCACACGAGAAGATAGAAAAAAAAAAAAAAACAAAAACCCTAGCGATGGAGTCAGCAACAGAAAAGACAAACTGAGAGGTGGACTCTAAGCAATCGGCTAGGGCTGGGCAAGAGGCCAGGAGCTGCCCGCTCCCCACTCAACTCCCCTTCTTCCAACAGCTGATCACAGCTGTTGCAGGCTTGGTTTGACATTTGGATGAAAAGCAAAACTAACTGCAGCCTAGCAAAATACCACGGCATTCATCACATCCATCCGTGGCTGAGGACAGAAACACGGCCAGCTCCAATTATGCTTGCTAATGGGAGAGAGTGAGTGAGAGCATGGCTAAAGGAATAAGGATATCTTAGGATGGGAAAAAACTCAAGCTCCCCACTGTCCTGCTGCCTGCCCGCCCTCTCTTCCCCCCAAAGGATTCCATGGCAAAAGGGAATTGATCCTACTTTTTCTTCTCAAGACCTCCAAGGAGTGTTACACACACACACATTCACTCCTAAGCACAGGGAAATCCTTCCCCAGGTCTAGCCCAATCCTTCTTGCTGCAATCAAAGCCCGTTTCGCTTATTCTCTAGCTTCATCTATGAAGGAACAGATGTTCACTGACCTCAGCATGAGAGCCATTGCTCACCCTGCTTTTTTCCAGTCTGGGAAGAATCCATAAATAATCTAATTCTGGTCCCACCTCTGCTACTAACTCACCACAGCTTTTGAAAATGTCACTTTGCTCTCCCTAAGTATCCAAAACATGTTTGAATCTAATAGGCACATTCATCTAATTCAAGATCTAGGGAAAGACTAACGTATGGATATGCCCAGAAAGCTATACTTGAAATAAACCTAGGCCAGTGGGCTAAGGGTGCTCTGTTAAGAACTACAGGACAAGTTATCCACAGAAAAGAACAATATGCATTTAATTAATTACACATCTGTTCACATTTTTCTTTCCAAAGCTAACTTTTTAACAACTGTGACCTACAGTAGTAATAAATACATTTTTAATTAATGCATACATAAATATAGTCGCTGAAATGAAAATTACACAGAAGATAATCTTGCTATGTCCAATGCACTGGTATTATTCTATTCTATTCTATTCTATTCTATTCTATTCTATTCTATTCCATTCCATTCCATTCTATTCTATTTCATTCTTTTAATTTTACTGGGTGTTCCATAAAAATATATACACACTTTGAATAATTTATTAATTTCAATGGGTTAAAACTGAAAAGGAAGAAACATCAATTGAGTTATCTATCAGCTGTTAAAGTGTGTATACATTTTTTGGGTCACCCCTCACTCCTATTCTATTCTATTCTATTCTATTCTATTCTATTCTATTCTATTCTATTCTATTCATCCTATCTTAATTTATTCTATTCTTTAAAATGCTGATCATGACCCACCAAATTGATTTCATAATTCACTAATGAACCATGACTCATAGTTTGGAAAACATAGACTCCAGTAAGCCTCTTGCCACCAGGTAAATGATTGGTTGTTGACATTCCAATATAAATTCAGATTTCATAATTAAAAAAAAAAAACCTTCATCCTAAGAAGTTAGGCTTGTCACATGTTTTCAGTGAGTAACTAGAAGACATTAATTAAACAAGAGATAACTAGCTTTAAGATTAGAAATGTCCACAAAAGATAAAGTGGTTAACAAACTTAATTTTGTCCACCATGGTAATAGTTGCCTGCTTGTCTGTTTTGTTTCTAAGCCCAAGGCACAGAATTGGTAAAAGAGTGGGCTTTGGAGTCAGGTGTCTTGATGCCACCTCCACCATTTCAGTTCTATGCCCTCTACGAAGTACCCTAACATTCAGTTGGCCAAGGCAATTGTCTATGAAATGGGCCTCAACTTTTTGCATCTCACAGAGTTGTAATGAAGATGAAATGTCAGTGAAGGGCACTTAGCACCCCACTTGACCTATTCTATCTAATAAAAGAGTAATACGCAAATTAGGCATCACTCCATCACAAAGATGGCTGCTCCCATAGCCACAAAATGGCTTCACCCAGTCTGACTCAGCCTCGCCACTGAAAAGATCAGGCCTGTTAGCCAGGCAGGTGGCGGGGGAGGTGGGGGACCGAGGAGTGGAACAAGCGATAAGAGTGGGCTGGAGGTCCCCTGCCCAGGCCAGAGGCCTCAGGCATGGGCAAGGACAGAGGCCTCAGCCATGCGCAAGGGCAGAGCCAGTGATCAGAGGGGACAGGGCAGAGCCGGTGATTGGAGGGGTATGAGGTGCCCTACCTAGGCATAAGGCTTGGGCCAGAGGCCTCAGGCCTGGGCAGGGGCAAGGCTGAAGATCGCAGGGGCCTGGGCTCCGCAGAGCCAGCAATCGGAGGGGTAGGGGCGGAGCCTGCGATCGCAGGGGTCTGGGCACCAGTGGAGCCAGTAAAGCAGGGGTCTGAGGGTCCCCTGCCCAGGCCTACGCCTTGTCCAGAGGCTGCAGTGGGGCAGGAGTGGAGCCTGTGATCTCAGGGCCTGGGCAGGAGCAGAGCTGGTGATTGGAGGGGCTTGGGGGTCTTCTTCCTAGGCCTGCAGCCTTAGGCAGACACTGCAGGCCTGGGCAGGGGCACAGCCAGTGATTACAGGGGTCTGGGGGTCCCCTGCCCAGGCCTGTATTCTTGACCAGAAGTTACAGGCCTGGGCAGGGGTGGAGCTGGGATTGGAGAGGCAGGGGTGGATCTGGTGATCAGAGTGGACTACAGAGAAAACACCTTTTCTGACCACTCATTGGCTAAGCTCCCTGTATGCCACTGGTAATATTCTTAGCAACTTGGGTAATAAGAATCCAAAAAGGTGATCTAGGGTTTTTCTACCACTCTCCTGGAGATAAAAAATGAAGGTCTGCCCTGACCGGTTTGGCTCAGTGGACAGAGCGTCGGCCTGCGGACTAAAGGGTCCAGGATTCGATTCCGGTCAAGGGCATGTACCTTGGTTGCAGGCACATCCCCAATGGGAGGTGTGCAGGAGGCAGCTGATTGATGCTTCTCTCTCATTGGTGTTTCTAACTCTCTATCCCTCTCCCTTCCTCTCTGTAAAAAAATCAATAAAATATATTAAAAATAAAATGAAGGTCTGCTGCTGGAGGGCTAAGAAATGTCATATCCTGCCCTAGCTGGTTTGGCTCAGGGCATAATGCCTCAACCTGCCGACTACAGGGTGTGGGTTCAATTCTGACCAAGGGCATGTACCTAGGTTGCAGGCTCCTCCCTGGCGAGGGCCCAGGTCAGGGCTCATGCAGGAGGCAACCAATCAAAGTGTTCCTCTCACTTTTATGTTTCTCTCCGTCTTTCCCTTCTCTTCCACATTCTCTAAAAATCAATGGAAACATATCCTCAGGTGAGGATAAAAAAAAGAAAGAAAGAAATGTCATATCCTATGAAAGACACATCTTGAAAATGCCTAAAGAAAGTTGTCATTTTTTCATGGTGAAGAGACTGGAGTCCGTGTTGATGAAAACACCTTGGTGGCTGCAGTGACTGGCAGTGGCTGCAGCAGTGGGGTGATGGGGTTGATGGCTTCCCCTGATTAGCCTGGCCGCCTCCCACAAAGGGAGGCCAGACTACGGCTTAGGCCCACTCCCCAAGGAGAGCAAGGAGTGGGCCTAAGCCATCAGCAGGACACCCCCTGAGGGCTCCCAGTATGTGAGAGGGAGCAGGCTGGGCTGAAGACCCTCCCCACGTGCACAAATTTCATGCACTGGGCCCCTAGTCAGATATATATACCCAGTAAGGAGTAGCTATTCTTTCTCCTTTGACTGAGGTAACTTATGAAACATATCCCTTCTGTTAAAAGAGGACAGAGCACATACACCCATGCTCCTTGTTCCTTCCTGCTTTCTAGGAGGATTTCTGAGCACTCAAGAGCAAATGCTCCAAGTTTCCCATGATGCTTATACAAATAAAAAGAATCAGCCAATGCCACAACTGCAAGGAGCTTCTCTCAGGATCTATGTCCATGTAAATGTAGGCAAGCCTCAGGGTTGGTGGGAACTAATTTCTGCTCCATTCCTATTAGCTCAAGTATTTTCTGAAACCAGATCACTTCCCCTGATTTAGGGAGCTTGGTTTTCCTACAGTCTCACTGGGCAGCCAGGCACTGGGTGATCCATATCTGGTCGCTTCCTGCATCTACTGGCTGGGATTTAAGCTCGGGAATATAATTTTAGGAATCATTTCTAGATCTCACTCTCACCTCTCCAGTCTTCTTTTATTTTTTTGGGGACTTAACATTAATTTTGAAAGTTCTCTTTAGTCTTCAAATAAGGAGTGTCTTTCATAGTGAAACAACTAGAGTATCTAAAAAAGCAAATAAGCACTTGGAGTGGCTATGTCATTAACTGTAAGGCCCTGAGGAAGTTATTTAACATCTCTGGTCCTCAGCTTTCTAATCCATAAGTGGAACTGACAAAATGTGCCTCTCAGTGCTGAGTACACCAGGGGTTCATACACCAGCTCTCTCACCCCAACCATGAATAAACAAATACATACGTGTGTACTATATGTGTGTACACTGAACATGAAAGAAAGATAGTGAGAATTAAATAAGTGCATGTGATTTCTTGAGATTTCCACAGAAAATGGACACGATGATTTTCTCTGGAAGAGAATGACTAGGGTAGGGGCTGAGAAGAGAGTCTTTTGCTTATATTTATATAAAATACAATAAATAATTATATATTAACTAGAGGCCCAGTGCATGAAATTCGTGCATGGGGGTTGGGGGGTGTCCCTCAGCCCAGCTTGCACCCTCTCCAATCTGGGACCTTTCGAGGGATATCCAACTGCCCATTTAGGCCTGACCTCACAGGGCACATGAATTGCAGGGCGCTGAGCCTGTAGGGGAGGGCAATTGGGGGTGACCAGGCCCACAAGGATCAGGCCTAAATAGGCAGTTGGATATCCCTCTCACAATCAGGACTACTGGCTCCCAACTGCTCACCTGCCTGCCTGCCTGCCTGATTGTCCCTAACCACGTCTGCCTGCCAGCCTGATTGATGCCTAACTGTTCCCCTGCCAGCCTGATTGCCCCCAACTGCCCTCCCCAGCAGACCCAGTCGCCCCCAACTGCCCTCCCCTGCTGGCCTGGTCACCCACAACTGCCCTCCCCTGCAGGCCTGATCACCCACAACTGCTCTCCCCTGCAGGCCATCTTATGGCCACATAGGGAAAGCCATCTTTGACTATGTGGGAGCAGCCATCTTGTGTGTTCGAGTAATGGCCAATTTGCATACTGGTCATGATTAATTAGTATATCCGGTCATGACTGTGAGGGTGTCATGACTAATTTGCATATTACCTTTTATTAGTATAGATAATTAATATAACTAAAATATTAATTATGTAATATATAAATTTTAAGTTCTATGATTTATACAATATGTATTATATGTAATACATGTATATATACATGTATTCATGCATATATACACGTACAGAATTATATATGCATACACATACATACAGAATTAGGGGGCTGAGAAGAGAGTCTTTCATACATACATTTATAAATAGGGAGAACTACTTTTACAGTGAAAAAAGTTTCAAAATTTCAAAAGAAGAATGTAATTAATAGCAATATTCAGTTGACTCAAATTGTTTTTACTAGAGGCACAGTGCACAAAATTCGTGCACTGGGGTGAGGGAGGGGAGAGGGGCCCCTCAGTCTGGCCTGCACCCTCTTCAATCTGGGACCCCTCAGAAAATGTTTGACTTCCTGTTTGTGCCCACACTTTTAACAGATGATAGCTCCATTGTTTCTTCTCATGCTTAAAACCATTGGAATTAGTAGGTATTCAAAGTGTGTATACATTTTGGGGAGACACCCTGTATAGCTCTAGTCAGCGGTGAAAGGAAACAACAGTGGATTTGGAACCCTCAGACAGGGAACCTCGCTCACTCCCCACGTATCTCTTCACTTCACTTTCCACCTTCATGGGCAGCGGGAGAATCAATGTTTTCTCTCATTAACTCAGAAAAGCACATCCTGTCACTCACTGCCCAGCAGGAGTGTGCTAGGCCCCAAGCAAGCAAGGCTGAGTCAGGGCAGCCTTTGCTCATGGGTGCTGGCACCCAAAGTGCATATTCCTCCTCTGCAGTTACCCCAACTATCCCACTGTTTCACTGAGAGGATGGAATTCCTCACTACCTTTGGGTTCTTGATCTTGAACACTAACCAAAGGCACCTCAGCAAGGGCTGCCCGCACCCACCTGGTGTGTCTGTCTGCACCTGCTCCCGCCTCACCACCTGCATTAGCCCACAGAGGTGATCTTGTCATTGCACTGGCCTCCACAGGAATAGGGTGTCACCACTCCCCCCTCTCACTGTCATCTCACAGGCACCCACCCTCAGCACCCAGAACATCCAGACACTCTCCAAAGGACGTGAGCATGTCAGAGGGGACATGTGCATGTTCTGTGGGGGACTTAGGCATGTTGGGGTTGATGGAAGTGTGGCAGAGTGGGGTAGGGGGGACTTGTGCATGCCTTGGTCTGCAACTGTTGCGGGCACACAAAGGTGATAGCGTGCTGGGAGATGTTTGCATGCCAATGGAGGAGGAGAGGTTGTGCGCACTGGAGGCCTGTGGCTTCACAGATCCACAAATGCCCATGGTGCGGCCAGCAGGACATCAATCTGGCCCACCATGGTGGCTGTTCCTGGGATCCCACACCTTCTGGGTCAGGAGGCAGGACTTGCGCAGCCACTCCTTGGCACTGATGGTCTGCAGGCGCTACTTTAGCTCAGCCAGCAGGCTCTGCTTGTCGTGCTCATGGCTGCCATGGCAGCCATGTGAGGAGTACAGGCCACCCTCCACTGGCCTGCCTCTCCTGCCCAGAGGCTCTGTGCGTGCTGCCTACCAGGCCCGGATCGGCTGGAGCAGGGCGGTGTGGGATGCCTGCCCCCAGCAGCTTGGCACCTGTGAATGTGCGTGCTGCCCACAGGCCCACCATCTTTGTTGGGTTAATTTGCATATCACTCTGATTGGCTGGTAGGCGTGGCTGGTGGGCATGACTTGAGTGTAATGGAGGGATGGCTAATTTGCATGTTTCTCTTTTATTATATAGGATACTTAGCTTTCAGGAGCAAAGTTATGGTGTTAACTGAGACAGACTTCCATACAATAAGTGAAAATAGTACAAGAATCAACATTATATTTTAGCTTTAAGATTACATTAATGTTTTATCTGGGTCTAACACTAAGAAAAATTACATTGATTGAGTGAAATTTATATATTACCTAAATATATAAGGTTCCCATGTACTCAAAATTTATTACATTATTATAAAACAAACCCATGAAACAATACCTTAAAGGTTCTTTAAATCCATTTTATATGAATGCATGGGAAAATGTCTGAAAAAAATCACTGTTGGGAAGATGCCTAGGATAGGCAGGGGTTAGGGTGCAGGTGGTACAAAGTTGGAGTGGTTGTCTGTAATGTTTAGAATTTTTGTAGGAATTGATTAATATATTACATGTGTCATTAACTTTTTTTTTTAAAGCAGAAAAGAATCTTTGGTGATTATTTATTCCAAGTCCTCATTTTATAGATGGGGCAACTGTAGTGTGGAGAGGGAAAAAAAGGCTCCTGGCTCAGGTGTTCCCCTCCCGTCCTCACTTGGAGGGGTGACCAGTGACAGTGACATCTGCCACAATTCATCACAAGACTCAATCACTGTAGGCGCAGGAAAGGTGCCTAAATAACAAACTGAGGAGTTGGTCATCAACAATCAGGAGTTTTTTTTAAACAATTTTAGTTATATTACAAATCAGTTAGTAAGTACATTTCTCAACTCCAAATAGTGTTATGTAAAAAAATTTTAATAGTCCCTGTGGAAATTAATGTTATATTAATGCTAAATACAATTACATACAATATTTTCATACCATCTGAGCTACTTAAAACTGCCTTCTGAAATTGGCTTCTAAGAAGGGAAAACACTACAGCCAATTAGGAACTAATGAGAACCATGTCAATCCAATGATTGATAAAAATCAGGAAAGGCAACACCTGGAAAAACTGACTCTACCTCTGGTTTCAGCAAGAAGCAGATGAAGGGCAGCCATGGACTGGAAGGAAACTTGCCTCTTCAAAGCTTCTACGGGACCTCAGGGTATGAAAGAACTTAGGTCCTGCAGAAAAACCCAACAGAGGCCACCCAAGGATGCCATTTCTTCAGGCTCAGCACTTCCAAATAGACCCATTGGGTTGACCAAGCCCAGATCAGCTCCTCCAGGCTGGCACCCAGACCCGTGGCCAGGCTCTGTCCTGCTGATTGCTCTGCTCCCTTCCAGCTAAGCTCAAGACATCGTCCATCCTGCAGGACAAAGTGGTCCTTTGACCTTGACAAATGGGCACTAATCAGCCTGCACATTGATGTCACTGGACTGTGAGGGAGCAGTCCTCCTAGAGTGGTTAGATGGTTGAGGCCAATGTTGCTGCAAGAATGCTGGGAGCCAGAGACCTGCCTTAACTTTTACTGCTATTTTTAAGATACCTCTTCCCTGGCAAGGTTTGATTGGAGCAAGAGACCTGTTTTATTTGACCACATTTATTTCTAGAGGTCACTGGAAGCTAAGAATAAGAAGGGTCATTGAGTTCCCAACACTACTTGCCAGAAAATCAGGGTAAATTTCAAATTCTACCACGGAAGCAGTTTTAAATGCAGGCTTTGGGACTAGCTACAGAATTTTCTGTTTCTCACAATCTCTCTCTCTCTCTCTCTCTCTCTCTCTCTCTCTCTCTCTCTCTCTCTCTCCCTCTCTCTCTTCCTTCTCCATTCCTCACCTTTCTCTGTTTCTCCCTCTTCTCCTCTTCCCTCCCTTCCATTTTCTCCTTCTCTCTCCTTTACTTTTTTTTATAGCCACTGACAATTCCTAGCTTACAAAGACATTAGTAGGTTATGCTTCAACTTCCTAAATAACCAGAGAATTTGATGACCCAGACAAGGTTACACCTCATGCATTGAGTAGGACCATTTGCGGTAGAGGTTTCCATCAACATTCTCACCCATCTAGGAAAGGTAGCCTTCAAAATACACTAATTTGATAGGGATTGTTTAGATATAAGCTGTCCATGTTCTTTAGGTATCTGCTCTCATTGTGGAGTAGGGCATCTCTTTATTTTTAATGTAATTAATTTTTAATGTAATGTTCACATTGCAGACAGAGGTAACACCAAGGAAAAGTTTGAGCTCATCACTGCTCTGTTAAATCCCTCAGTGGCTTTGTGCTGCCCCAAGAAGGAATCCATACACTTCCAAATTATCAACATGCTCTTCTTGGTCTGGCTTATGTGCCTTCTGAGCTACTTAAAACTTACCTCTATCACTTCAGCCCTAACCACTGAGCAGCACAAACTCACTCCTCCACCTGGAAGACACTGCTTTCCCTTGACCTCCTTTTCTCCTGGATACTCCCTTTACCATCCAGTATTACTCTTCTCATCCCTCTCACCACCCAGCCCAACTTGGTCACATGAATGAGGAGTTTCAACTTTTCTACTATTCATTCTTCAAATTCCACCTCGCTTGAAACTTCCCCTGACGTCTTATGTCTGAGTGAAGTGCATGGCCTCTGTCCTCAGGACTCTCAGAGCTCCCTATAGTGACATCATTATAAATGATTAAAACTATATTTTAATTGCTTATTTACTTACTCATCTCCTCTATCTAGCCTTCTTGAGGGAGGAACTGTATCTTATTCCCTATCACATAACTAATGCCAAGCCATTAAGGTCTCAAAACCAGTTGCATTAGTGAACCTATAATCCTCACTGGCTCTGAATAAGAAAAAAACAATCAGATGTTCCAAAAATCATTTTGGTTTGATTCTGGAATGATCTATTTTCTGTGAATAAATTTTCTTGATAGAAATATAGAATATACTCCCCATGCATGCACCTATTAATAATTCTGCCAGTCAGTCACAGAATTTAAAAAGGGGGTGGGGGCACAATGGGATACTACGCTGCTGTAAAACAGAAGAAATTTTTACCATTTGCAATAGCATGGATGACTTGGAGGGCATTATGCTAAGTGAAATAAGCCAGTCAGAGAAAGATAAATATCACATGATCTCACTCATTTGTGGAGTATAATGAACAACATAAACTAATGAACAAAAATAGATCCAGAGACATAGAAGCATCGAACAGACCATCCAACCTCAGAGGGAAAGCAGGGGAGGAGAGGGAAAGAGATCAACCAAAGAATTTGTATGCATGCATATAAGCATAACCCAAGGACACAAACAGTAGTTGGGTGAGGGCATGTGCTGGGGGGTGGAAACAGTCGGGAAGAAGTCAATGGGGGGAAAAGGAGATATATGTAATACTTTAAACAATAAAAAATTTAAATTTAAAAGGGGGGTACAGATAAGTTATAATCCCAACTACTTGCATGAAAACAATGGAGAGAAAAGTTACTGGGGTCTTACAACTGGCTAGAAAATCCCATGACTCTGGAGGTGGATACAATAAAGCTTAATCTGACTCATATATACTAATACCTAATGTCCTGGGCATGTGTTATTTTAGCCAAGTGGTATCCATTCATCTTGTCTTCTCACTAGAACTACCTCTAGTCAGAGATTGTGTGCTTCAGCTGGAGATGATTTCACCCCCCAAAGCCCACATCAGTGGCCCCAAAGCCATGGAGAGTATCACATTTCTCTGGTTAAGGGAGGAACAATACCAGTGTGACTTGTAGTATGTGGAGATAAGGCTAACACTATCTGCTTCTTTAGTTAGTCTAGTCTGCTTCTAGAAGCAGATAGTGTTAGCCATGTCTCCACATACTATAAGTCAGACTGGTGTTGCTCCTCAGTGCTCTGGATGAACATGTGCTTCTAGACTGACTAAAGAAGCAGATACTGTTAGCCTTATCTTCACACACTATTATAAGCCATACTGGTATTGTTCCTCCCCTAACCAGAGAAATGTGATTGGTTATGGGTAGGGCATGCATACTGATCCTAATCAATGAGCTGCAGTGAAACTTTTGCTGGGGTCTTTGGGAAAGAGTTATGGGTTTTTATTCCATTAGCCTGTAGCTGATGGCAGTCATGCAGATCTTAAAGCTATAGTCAATGTCAATTGGAATGGACTTGGCAGATGGAGAAAGATTTGGTTAGAGCAAACTTGGTTGAATCAAACCTTGCCTAAAAGTAGGTTTACCTTCAACTTTCACTATGGGGTTCATTAAAGTCACTTTGTGTTTAAGGCAGTGTAGGCCACTGATATATCTGAAAAGCATATTCATATGTGTTATTGGAAGATCTGATAGTCAGGGAAAATACCAGCAAACCTCAGAAGCAGATAGTGTTAGCCTTATCTCCACATACTACAAGTCACAATGG
Organism: Murina feae; assembly: GCA_004026665.1. Classification (NCBI taxonomy): domain Eukaryota; kingdom Metazoa; phylum Chordata; class Mammalia; order Chiroptera; family Vespertilionidae; genus Murina; species Murina feae. The sequence goes on along the minus strand of PVJC01014090.1, from coordinate 19,167 downwards.
TATTGTTCCTACCCTCCCCACTGCTCCCCCTACACATGGGGGTGGAGATTTGTGTTCTTGGATAGATATGAATTTTAGCTCAGGATCTATCACTAGAAACCTCTGTAATCTTGGGGAATTCTTCAACTTTCTAAGCCTTAGTTTCTTTTCATGTAGAATGAAGAGTTTCAACAAGGTGATTTCTGTGGCACCTTTCAGTGATAAAAATAATTGTATAATTTGCACTTTTCAATGCCTGCTTATTTAATGTAAACCTGTTGACTGACTCCAAGGACTCTGCTGGAGCAGATCTAGATGCTACTAGAAAAGGCCTAGAGCTGGTACAGGTCCTCTCTGAGCAGTAGAAGTATGTCTGTTGGATCCACAGACCAAAATCCAGCACCCTGGACAGTCTGGCACTCCAAACACACAGAAAAGTGGCCCCAGATAGTGCATAGTCTAGTAATATGACTTTAGTCTAACAGCTAGAGTCTCCATAGCCCCAGGCATAAAAATTCCTAAAATGTTGAGGCTGATATAAATTGATCTATATGAATAAATTTAATCTGTTCTCTGATTTTGAGTCTTTTCTTGGTTGGCTCAAGTTACTGGTCCTGGGTTCAGAATACCCTTCTATTTAAGTCACAGATTAGTAAGGTTGTTTAACTCAGCCATCTGGGTTAGAAGACCAATTCATTTTCTCCCTTTTGTGGACTTAAGACTGTGAAATTGAACTGAAGTAGCCATCTTACAAATGGCTGATCTTCAATACAAAGGGGTCTCAGGTAGGAAAGCATGACAGACATGCCCAGGTTCATAAGTGCTGCAAGCACAGCTGAAACACTGCTTCTTCGATGGAGTCATGGTCAGCTTTTACATCAGACACCACTGGGGGATAGTCCAAGAAAGTATTAAATTTTCCCAACAATACCTTTCCCTAGGTTTTTATTTTTGTTGTAGTTATTGTCTATATTGTTTACTTATGAAGTGTGATCTTTGATTAAGTCCTTTATGAGGACTATCATTTCATCAGGGTACAAAAGTGTTAAATAATTAATCTTCTTCACTTTATTTGCCCTTCTTGGGTAAATAATGGAGAGTTTTCTGGGTTTTAGCTTCAACAATCCCTGTGTTTAAATTTTTAATCATAACTTTAACCTTGACCTCTCTGGAATTCCAGTTTGGGTCTAGAAGTTAGGTGAAAATCTCTCCTTGGATTTCCTACCATTATTTTCAATGCAACATGATTGAAATAAAATTTATTACATATACCATAAAATTAGATTCACTCAGCATCATCCCCATCTCTGTCAATGGACCCACAATTTCCTAGTACTCTGACTTTAGTCCAAACTTTGGAGATACCTTTAACCCAGACTCTCTCTAATGTGTCTTGTCACTAACTTTGTAATATGTTAATAAAGTAGCTCATTTTTTTCTCTTTCTCTTCCACCACCCTGGTCTGCTCCCACCATGGTTCATGTCTGAATGATGCAGCAGTTCAGCTGCTCTCCCTGAGTCCCCCCAATTCTAGTTTATCTTCCTCAATAAGACCAGATCAATTTTCCTAAGCCTACCCTTTATCCTGTCATTCCTTGTCACCAAAAAGGTCAATATCTTATTATATCACATTAAAATTCTTATAGATTTCAAAATTTCCCATCAACTATTTTATCCTACCTATTCAAGTTCAACAATGTTTTTGGCTTATATTATCGTAGGAATTTCTACCTATATTGTATTTCCTATATTATTCTCTTAAGCACACTCTTTGCTAACTATATCACCTAGCCCCCTAAGTGTTTATCTAATATCCCAAATTTATCCCCACCCCCATGACTTTGTTCATGCTGACTCCCCATCTAGAGTCCTAGAATTCCTCTTGGCCCTCCAGGAAACCTACTTTCTCCATTCTAACCAACAGTGATCTCCCTCTCCTCTAAATACCTGTAATGTTTATGGTCCATACTAGATATAATCACTGAATAACCTGCTATTTTCTATATGCTCTGCTTGTTTTCTTCCTAATCAGACCATAAACACCTTGATGGTAAAAAAAGAGGTTATATACTTCTTTGTCTGCTCTACAGCATCTAATAAAAGGCACTCAATAAGTATTCGTTGATTCATGGAAATTAATTTATAGTAATTGGGGGTTGGTTAGGACACAGAGGGAAAGGAGAATGATCTAAGTCTTGGTCATCCGGATAATTATGTGGATCTACCATTTCAGGTCCTTTGCCTCCCTCCTCCTCATCATTACTTTACCTGCAGAACTCAACATCCTGGTCAAATTGTGAGTTTTCAGGTTGTGTTCCCTCCTTCAGCTGACTGATGTTGAAAAAGGAGAGGGTGTGGTTGACAAAGCCATGCAGAGTCCCATTGTGACTATAGGAGTACTGGTACACAAGGCGGGGGATAAAGTCGGAGGTGATGGCAATGACAAAAGCCTGAGGAACAAAACCACAAGCACTTAGGAGAGGTTAGGATGGATGCTATCCAGTTGGCACAGGACCCATCTGGCTGAGAGACTATCCCCTTGTGGTCTCCCCATCCAGAGCTGCTGCTCTGATGGATGGAGAAGTCCTTATCTCTGAGCTCTCATAGCTCAGAGCTCTTATAGCTCTCTGGCTTTTCCACCTTTGCCATGTGTAAGCAAATCCATAAGACAGTGGCTGTTAAGGGAGTAAATTACAACGACTATAGCAAAGAATGCTAAGCCATTTGCACCATTTGGTGCTGGAGGGAACAAATCACCTCTGAGATAGTTGGTATTGGTCAAGCCAAAGCAGAATGGAGGGTTTTCTGAGAAAATTACCAAGTGATGAAAGTGCCACTTAAGTACAATGAGCAAGGATTTTGAATAACCAGGTACATCTGCCCCTGAGTGACACTAGAAAGCCAGGAATACCAAGGATGTGGTTCCACACTTTGCTCAGTTTGACCATGACTTCTCGGCACTTTTTGGCACATTATGTAATGGAAATGATTCCTTCGGTCATTTTACTTAGGAAAAGTGAGACACAGAGGGTAAATGATTGGATCCTCCTGGATGGAACCACACATACCCAATGTAGCGTCTGGCATATCTAGGCACTCTATAAATGTCTATGGAGCAAACCAAATAACAAATGAATGATTGTATGTTTGAATGTGGACATATTTTCTACAAGGAAAATCTTAAATCTTTTTGGCAAGTGTTTATTCCACATCAATCATTAAAGCCCTTTTAAAAAATGTAGTTTAGGCATTGTTTTCTCAATGTACATATGAATGTGAATGGTCATAATCATATTTGAGAACAAGTAACATAGTTATAACAATCACAGCTACACCTACTGAGCACTGGCTATCAGTCCTTTTATCATTTCGTTTAACGTCCGGAATGATCCTGTTTGGTGAGTACTCTTATTCTTTCCCACTTTCAAAGATAAGTGAAAAAGTCTTAGAGAGGTCAGTAAAGTACAACTTATTTCCTTCTACTGTATAGGTAGAAAGTGCTTAGTACTCAGGGCCTTTTTTTAGTAAACACAACTCCAAAGTAGTTATTGATCTATTTTCCAAATTGCACCTTATTTCTCAAAATGTTACATCAAACATTCAAAATGCAGTGGGTTGTTCTCTCTGCCTCCCCTCACAGCTCTCCAGCCAGTTTATGTGTTCTTGATATGGAACTAGGTCACACCTAGAATCAATGTTTCTCTTCCAAGAGAAAAATAGGCTATGGATTTTTTGGTGGTCACTAAGCTGGTTGATATTTTCTTGAGAGATGGAAGAGGAGGCCCTGCCTGGTCACCATCCATACAGAAGGCAGAAGCAAAAGGAGCTGTTGGCTTGGGCCCAGCGGATTTCCTTTGAAATGTGGACATGTCTGGCAAGGCAATTAAGGAAGTCACAACAGGTAAGACCCCTCTTCTTCCATGTCCTATCTTCACCTGCGCAGTGCCAGAGTCCATGGGGATAATTAAGACTTCATATTGACAACCTGGAGGAACCGTAATTAAGAATTGCAGCCTGGGCAATGCTCCAGGTATTGTTTAGCTCAGAAGTAGAAAAGAAAGGAAAGAGATGGATAGATACGTGGAATTCTTTCCTCATTATTATTCTTGGCTCTGAGTAAAGATCTGATTTTGCCTCTTAAGGAGAAGTTTTGCATTGTGGTGGGTAATTACCCTTCTTTCTCTTAGTGAAATTAACAATTAAGTGGCATGGTTCTGGCAACAGCATGATTTAGAAGGTTTGTACACACTATTAACCAGAGGGCGATCTTAAATAAAGCTCCAAATGGAAGAGACTGAGAGGTGACAAGGACTGGTGTTTTGCTTGTAAAACCTGAGCTCCTCAGGAATGCCCTTCCCACAGAGTTAGGGTGTCATGAATGTAAGCACTTACATTGCTGATAACAGAGAACTTGCCGATTCCAGAGAGAATGTCAAACCAAATCCCTGCAAGACAGAATGGAAGGCGTCTGGCTTACTCTTGTCCTTGGCCCAGTGATGACAGCCTTGTGGCTCAGGATCATGCTCTGTAGGTATGTTACTGGGAAAGGGTTACTGGGCCCCTAGGAGTGGGCTTGTTTAGAGAGGTTCAGGTACTCCCTTGTCTAGAAACCAGGGGTGCAACTGGGGTGGATACGTAGTCTCTGAAAGCCTCCCAGTACCTGAAGATCTGAGGATGATGATGAGAGGCTCAAAGGGGTGAAGAGGCCAGGGCTTCCCCAACCCTATGGATTCCCAACATAGTGGGAAGGTGGTCATGGGAATGGGTTTTCTACTGCTTCTAAACAGGAGACATACCGATATCTTTGGTTCTCACAGCATCTGGCCGTCTCAGTTCTGTGACAAACTTCTTTGCATCCAGCCGCACTTCAATGACATTGTTGAGGAGGGCAAATATAGGTGCCAGAGGAAAGGAGGCCACAAAGAGGGTAACAAAGCCAAACTGGATGACTGAAAGAGAGGACAAGCAGGAGAAGCTTCACCAGGGAGAAACAGGATGTAGATCAACTCCGCCTTGTAACTCACGGCCCTGGTGTTCCTTACACAGTCTCTTTCTACTTTGCTCTCTTAGGCTCCCTTTCCCTCCTGCCCCACAGTCCTGGGTGTTGGCTTTTCAGTCCCTGCAGGCTTACTGGTCAATGCTATCTGGGATCCAAGTGCTGTACTAGATAAGAGAAAAGAAAAAAGTCTTGACTTCTTCCTCTCCATCACTACCGCCCAGCATTTTTTTTTTTTTTTTCCATTCACTGATCCTGGTCACTTAACTCAGAGGTGACAAATTTTAACAGCAAAGGTCCAGAGAGTAAACATTTTTGCATTTTCAGGCCATCTGGTCTTGTCACAATGAATTAACTCTGCCATTGTAGCATTAAAGCAGCTATAGACAAAACGTAGACAACTGAGCTTGGTTGTGTTCCCACAAAACTTAATTTACAAAAGCAGTAGAGAAGGGGGCTGGGTTTGGCCCATGGCTTTCCAAACCCTAAAAAAAATCATCTCCCAAATTTGGCCTGTTCTTTCCATATCCATAGCCGCTGCCTTTATTTAGTAAGTTTATTCATTCATCTCACATTTATTGAGAGTTCACTGAATGTCAGGCACTGTGCCAAGTATTTAAGGAGGCAGAGGTCTGGTTCTGCCTTCAAGGAGCTGGGTGTAAGCAGAAAAGAGAAATGTACACAAAGACGTGCAACACGACTTTATGTGTGCCGAGGGAGGAAGAAGAATGTACAGAGACAGCAAAGCACAAGGGAGGGAGCGTGCATGCCTATTCTAAGGAGATTCTCCGTATCAAACACCTACACTTAGCCTTCAAAGATGGGCCTGCAGTTCCAGCAAGACTGGATGAACGAAAGCATTCCAAGCCTCAGTAGCAGCGTGAAAAACAAGTGGAAGCAGCCTGTGCTCATCAGATGTTGCTGTTAGGAGTTCAGGCCCTCATTTCCACCTGCATCAGTCTGCTGTGTCCTTGTCCCATGCTTCTATAGTCTCTTGGGTCCTGATTCTGTCACTTCACTACTCATAAAAATTTCCCTTGGCTCTCCTCTGTTTACTGGATATAATCCAAATTACTTATCTTGGAATGCTGGTACTTCACAGTTGGCTCCCAATCTGCCTCTCTAGCCTTGTCTACCAACATCTCCACCACAACCATCATGCTTCTGCCTTTTAGCACCCTGAACTTCTTGCCCTCCTGATTTCCCCCTGAACACATTATCCATTTGTGCACAATAAGCATTCATTCATTCTCAAGCTAGCAAACTCCTATGCATCCTCAAGACCATTCCAATGCCCATTTCTTGTACATGCCTGTTGTAGCCATCACTGTATGCTATTGGGTCACAGGTCTTTATTTCCCACTAGAAAGGGCTTCATCCATTCCAGATGCTTAGTACATATTTGCTGATGCAAACACAGTGCCAGAAAATTACAATCTAATAGGATTTCCCTATATACTAAGGGCAAGTTATTTAACTTCTCCATGTCTCAGGTATTTCTAATGTAAATTGATAATAATAATAGTAATAATAATAATAATAATAATAATAATAATAATAATGTCCACCTAATGGGGTTGTCATAAGGGTAAATGTTATTGCATATATAAAGTGCTTAGAACAATGCCAGCCACTTAATTTACTCAATAATGCTACCTGTTATGTGCAATTTTACTCTAATTGGAATAAATATCAATACATACAGATGGCTGTGATGCATACTGTATACTTCTATGCTAGATGAGCACAAACTTAAGGTAAAAGCACTGAACAAAAGTTAGGAGGCTGGACTGCTAGTCTTGGATATCACTGGCTGTATGCTCTTAGACAATTCTCTCTGTTTCAATGGACTTCAGCATCTTCATTGATAAATTGATAATAGTTTAAATTCCCTTCAGGTCTGATTTGCTAAAGTGCCATGATTCTCCTTCTGTTGGACAAGCTTCAAGATTCTAGAATATTCAAATAAAGAATGGAAAACTGGGATTCAAAACTAAAAAATAAAGGTTCACAGAGAGATGGCCCTCATCACAGCAGAAGTTTCAAGGAAGAGAACACATGGGGATGTTTGCACAACTGCTTTTGAACCAGCAGTTCGCTTGGGCCCACAATGTGTGTTATTGCTCTGATACAGCCCTATCCATGCCATTGTCCTTGATGCCCAATGGGTGCTCAGCAGGCTCTAGGAGATTGACAGGTGCCAGTTGATGACAAGATGCACCAGAAGGCACAGATTTGTCAAGGTTGGGCCATGGAATGATGGCCTGGCTAACTGGGAGGTCAAAGGGGACTGGGGAGTGGTTGTGGAGGAGAAATCTTAAAAATGAAGTTCTGGGAGGCGGTTCAAATGCAGGGTCTATAGCATCTCTTAAATGAGGCTTTGCTGAGGAATTCACTTAAGAGTCAGGGATGTGGTGAGAGCAAAGGAAGTTAAGGGGAATGGAATTAATAAGGAAAGTAAATCAGATGTTAGACTGGCTTTTTAAAACCTATAAAATACCTGTCTATGTTTATGTGTATACATATGACTATATCTTTCTTTATAGAGTTCTAAGTTGATCTTGATTCTATGAGCAACCTCTATAGTGTAAATGTTTTTTCCATAAGTGACTTCCTCCCGCAAAACTGTGCAAACTTTTCAAAGCATCAGCAAGAGTTTGTCAGAGTGACTGATGGGGGTAGGTAGGGAAGGGGCAGATTACTTCTGAGTGACTATAAATATATACAGCATACCCTCACCACATTCATGCAAATGGCTCTAGAAAATGTAACATCCTTCCGGGATCATAGGTAAAATGGGACTCTCCATTCCTCTCCTTAGTTCACATGAACTCCAGAGGCAGATGTGAGCCCTCTCCTCTGGACTTGCCCTGATGGTCTGCTTTTCTATCTCCATAAACTCTCAGTCACAGGCTCTCTTTTGTCCCTCTTCTATTGACACAAACAACTTCTGGTGATGGTTCAATGTTAATAGTGCTCATAAATTATCCCAACCCTACAACACAATGTCTATTCTTTTTGCTCAGCCATTAAATCTATGTGTTAAGGACTGGACAACCTCAAGGGAAGGGGCTCAGCAAAGGTCAGAGGTGCTGGGCCTGCAGTGATAGGACAGCCCTTTCCTGTCTTCTGAGGTCACTCCTCAGTTTCCTGGGCCAAGAGAAGCCACTCTCTGAAGATGTCTCATCGCATCCTTGGACTGGGTACCCTAAGCATTTCCACAAATCAACCCAAAGAGGCAGAAACAAATAGGAAGTTTTGTTTTATCTCTTAGGGAGAAAAACAAGATAAAACAACAACAACAAAAACACACAACCTTCTAGCATATAAATGCCAAATCCAAGACTCACTCTTTGTAGTCAAAGGTCGAAATGCTATATCAGATAGGTGTCCTTCTGGATTCACTCAGAGGACACAATGATACCAGCCTTCATCAACACCAAGATTTGCTTCTAAAAACAGCCAGCCTCCATTAGGATAAGAGCAATGCTGGAAATCCTCAGTGCACTGCATAATAGAAGCCAGCTTGGCTTGACCAATAACAGATTAAGCCTGGCCAAGTCAATTAGGGAAGAATCCATAGTTGATTTTCAACTAAATCTTTACAAAGCCTGTTGCAAAGTGCCCCAGAATTGCTGAGCAGGAAGCACAAAGACTGGAAATACTCCTGGGCACAAACCCCATTGGTTTTCTCTCTCACTCGCTAGCAGCCAGGGGCCTTTTAAAATAACCACCAGCCTTATTCTGCCTGATGCTGGAGGCAATTAAAATCTTGGCCTTGATTACCTGGGTTTAGGTTAAAATAACAAAGAGGAGGGGGTTAAACTAAACAAGATGGCATCCAGCAAGGACATTCCAGGACCATCTGCTTAAAGAAAAAAATATATATATTAGGTAGAATAAAATGGACTGGTCAGGATTGATGGAAATGCTCTTGATGGAGCACAACTCTGATTTTTAATTGATTTATTTAAAATTCTTCAGTGTAAATATCAACCTTCCCAACACACACACACACACACACACACATGAGAAAGTTCAGATATTTTCATCTGGCATTCAAGACTCTTTGTAGTATGACCCTAACTTATTTTTACATTTCCTTCCCATCTATGCTCTGGTCTCAGAGCTAATATTTGGCTGCTGTACTTGGGAGACCAACCCTGACTGTTTTCCAACCATTTCAAAACCATTTGTACTTCCCCAAACTCATCATGTCTTCCACATTTTCGAGCCTTTACATCTATTACTACTATCTGCAATGTTTCTTCTTTTTTTGTCTGCTGAATGAATTACTATTTATCTTTCAGGTTCAACCCAAATCTAACCTTCTCTAAAAAGACTCCCCAACTCTAGTCCCTACTACATTGCCCAGTGAGCACCATGGGCATCTCTTCTCATCATGCCCATAATTCCTTGCACACATCACTCTATTTGTTTATTTGACTTGTTCCCTAGATGGTAAGTCCCTTGAAACCATGAACATATTTCATTATTTTCTTAATCCTCACAATTTAGTGTGGCTTCCATCCCATATGCTCAGAGGTTATTTTTTCATAAATGCAAACTTATTTTCACCAGCAGTAAATACAAACACACAAAAAAGCAGACAACTAAACTGAACAGAAAGCGTCGCAGTTAGTGATGGTGAAGTGAGATAGAGATACAAGTACAAATACCTCCACACAACTGTTCTCAGTACTGTCATTTGCACAGAAGACTTTGAAGAAAGTTGGAGTTAGAACAGTCAGTTAGGAGAGTCTAATTCTAATGAAAATAACAATAGCTTTGTTTTTAACTTTCTATAATTTACTAAAAGCAACACAGTCTGCTGAAGGGGATTGAAAATTGGGGACTAAAGATTCCTCCCTTTCATGTGCCACTAATAAGCAATTCAAGGGCATAAGTGAGGGACACATTGGTGTGAGTTTGTCTTCTAACCCAGGAAACAGATACTCAAAAGATTCATCTAGAAACAACCCATTAATATAAACACTTATGTTAAAAAAAACACAGCCAGGGAAGGTCATCACTATTTATTTCATCAGCCCATATTTCAAGGCTATGCCCAGTGTAAAAAGAATTGCAAGTGTTGATTGACTAAGATAACAAGAATAAAGGCATGAACTGGTTCCTCAGCATGGTTCTCTGTTGTGTAGGGAAGCAATAGAAGTCTTGATAGAAATATAAGAGGGTTCTCAATATCCATCATTCACCATTCATTCATTCATGAAGTTTATTTATCCAACAAGCATTTACTGAGCACATTCTATATACTGGGCACCATGCTCATTGCTAGAAAACAAAGATGACTAGATTACTGTGTCATCCTTCTAAGAGCTCAGAGTATGCAGTGGGGAAGATAGACATGTAAACAAACCCTGCCAGGATCATGGAGTTAGAACTCTAACGGCAGCATTAACAGATGCAGTGGAGCACTGGGGCAGGAGAAACTGACTTTCATCAGTGGGTCCATGAGGCTTCACAGATTCACAACCCATGGACTTGACTTGGAGGACAAGTAAAAGAGGCACCTAAAGGTTTGATATATGGTTGGTTGTTAAGATCTTTCCTGCAAATCCACTGATCCAAATTCACAAATTACTTAGGAAATAGAGACAATGCATGGAATTCCTTTCAATCTGAATAGGATTTATAAAATGAATTAGGCTCCATACAGAAATCCTGGAAGTCATAACAAGAAGAAGCATGCTTGAAATGGACAACTTAAGTACTACAAGTTTACTGCAAACAAATCAATGTAACGCTGGGTTAGATTGGCAAAGCACATTTTCTTCATTTCTCTGTGATTAAGGGAGACTTAGTCCCCACTTTTTTCTCACCCACAAATAAATGGTAAAATATTAGCTTCTTCAGATGTAGAGGTGATCAATGACTTCTAAGAGTCCTGTTACTTAAGCAGTCAAAGTCTAGTTATAATAGGGGATCTCAGGTTGACAGGATGACACAAACCAGTCTATGAGAGGCCCTCCTCTCTGTCTTAGGAGCCAGAGTAGAGTCATGGGAGCCTTCAGAGGTAAACTCTACTGATGGGCACAGAAAGGGGCAGCAGAATGTGGCTCTTGGCCACAGGAGGCCTGGACTATGGTCTTCAGAAAAATCTGCCCAGTGTTTCCCTTCCATGTCCTCTAAGCCAAACTCCAAACCCTTGGAAGTCATAGAGCTGCATCTATCATGCACAGGCAGCATGCTCCCTGGTTTATAAAGTCATCTTTAGTGTCAAGTATCATTATCTCCATTTTACAAGTGAAAAGACTGAGTCTCAGAGAGGTGAAATATTTTTTCCAGGGCCACACACCTACCAACTGATGAAGCTGGGCAACAAAGATAGTTTGTGATGTCAACCAAATTCAATGTCCTTTTACCATGGAAAAATGTAAATATTCAACCCTAATGCAGCAGTATCCCTTCCCCCTCCCTGGTTACTCTCACATCTGAAGTTTCCTTTATTAAATCTTCGCTAACCTGATTTATATTCTTCTCATACAGATACTTCCACTCTCCAAAGTGTTTTTAGTCACTTATACATGTCTTCTATCCTTGCTGTTTTCTGTGTCATTGCTCTCACTGGCCTGCATTTATGCCACTGCAAAAATCCTGTATCAATGGACCTAGTTCAGCTTCTTAAAACTAGAGAGAACTGAGTTGGTGAGCTCTACTGATACATTTCTGATTTCCCAAGAACAGCCTGGTAAATTTCCAATAAATGTTTATTGAGTGAACCAATGAATGACCTGCCTTACTCTTCTTTACTTTATCCACCAGCATAATGGGAATGTGAGGACCAGTTATTCATACATCCTTCTTCCCATCCATCCATCCATCCATCCATTCTCCCTTCTCCCTTCTCCCTCTACTTATTAGGACTGTGGTCCCAAATTTGTTCACTCATTCATTTCTCAACCACTAACTAGGCATCTCCTGCATGTCAGAAACTTTCTGTGGTATACTGAAGAGTGTGGCATCCAGATATATTCTTTTAAGTATTTATGGGAAGAGGGACTCCTATAATAGATAATGATGAGCAAAGTATGCTTCAGAAGCCAAAGGAGAGAAATGCCTTGTGACTCATGCTATTTCCCAGAAATACTGGAATGCAACCCAGGATACTGCCTGAACTTCATTTAGGTGCCATTTGGAGAAGATGGCAGATGCCTGATTATCCGGTAGGATGACTCAGTTTGGATAAACAGAGTGGCCCAGGGAAAGGAATTTCCTGGGTCTTTAAGTCATTGCCTTATAGTACAAAACTTGGAGTTCTATGGACAGAATATGCAGGCTTCAGTGCTAATGGTTGGGCAGATATTTGGGGATAATTCATCACTTATAGCCAAGGCAAACTTAGGACTAATTTTATATATTTAGCCTCTTTTGGAAACTTGGAAATTACCTACTGTGATCCCTACCACCCATGACCAAAGAACATTGAAGTTGGAAGGAATCTTGGGTATCACCTAAGTTATCACTCTATCTGAAGCCTCATCCCTTCTATTTTTTTTTGAATAAGAGGCCACTTTTACTTGATCTTTTCTAGGGAAGGGTCCTAGTGATGTCTGGAGCCAGCTCTTCCCATTGTTCTTTATTCTCTGTCTCGTGCTAAGTCACTGAGACTTTGTGGATATTTGTTATAAAGCATTATCATAGCAATAGTTGACTATTACATGGGATATTTTGCCAGAACTACCTAAACAATAAGTCCATTATTTTGCGTTGCTGTAGGAGAACTGCCCTTATTTAGGAGGATAGCATTCCCTGATTACAAGCACCTCAAAATAAGGAATCTTGGCCTCTGGAGGCAGGAAAGGCAGTAGACTGTCCCAGCTAGGTCAATATAGTGAAGAGCGCTGACAAGAGTTGATGTCTATAATGTCCAACTGTCATTTTGTCATCAAGGTCCTCACTAAAGGGTGACTTTTTTCATTCTTTCTGTGTTCTTCCTTCTTCATCAAATATTTATTGAGCACCTACTTTGTGCAAGGCCCTATGGTTAAGTGCTGTGAATAAATAAGACACAAATCTTGCCCATACAATTTAGTAAATAACAGGAATCTAGGTCATTGGTGTTCAGCTGAGAAGAACCAACAATTGCATAACTGATTTATCTGAAAAAATGGTAATAAAACTTTATCAGGAAAGTCTTTGGAAACTTGTCACTAAACCCTTCTTATAGGATTAAATTCAGGCTTGTGTTTTTGTGCCAAATCCACTCTCTAAAATTCAACTGCTGCAAGTGTCCAGACAACTTTGCTAGCAGCTCTTAAAGCAACTGAAGCATTTCCTCTCATCGGGCCCTGAGGAAAACCCAAAACTGGGCTGTGAGGGGCTGTGGTAAAGCAGCTTTGAAGCCCCATTTTGGGGTTGGGGACAGTGATGATTAATGTCAAGGTTTGCTCCTAGGCCAGCATTCTTTTCTCTCCTCAGAGGTGGGGGATGGGGAACTACCCTTGAAGTCCTTCTTAGTAAGCTCTTCAGGAAAGGGTTTGATATTGGAGATTCCCTCGAAAGCTTGCTGCTCCCCTCACCGGTTTTTCCAGCTTAATCCCTCACTCTCAGGTTTCTCTTTGTCTGGAGCCAGCCCATCCCCATCAGGAATCCTGCCCAGAGGTAGCTCTCTACCCCCAAAATCCCCTCCTCCAGGCTGAATCCCAGCCTAACCTACCCTCCCAGCTTCCCCTTCACCTCATCGCCCCTCCCCCATGTCTGCTGGGCCCTGGACCCTGGTTCAAGCACAATTTAGAAAAATGTAAATATAATACATCTCTCCCTGCTGCCTCTCTCAACTGATGACCTGCCTTACCATTACAACTGACAAGCTCCCAGTGGACTCAGTGCACTTCCTGTCTGCATGGGTGGTCCAGGGGATCACGGGGAAGCAAGCTGACAGCTGAGAGCAGGGCCAGGGATCACCATGTCAGGCACACCAGAGGGAGTGGGCTGCTTTGGTTTCACTGTTCTTGTTTTTGCTCAAAGCCCAAGACAAGTGCCTTTCTGGAATTGGGGAAGTCTAGGTTGAAGGAAGGAGAAAATTTCACTCCACCCCATCTATTCACTGAAGCCTAAGTTCCTGGGAGTCCTGAATGGTCTGTAGATTCAGTTCTACAAATGACCCTTTGAGGTGACCTTAGGCAACTGGCATCACCTGCTGGGCCTCTTGGCTCCCAGGAGCATGGTCCCACTGGTATGTAAAAGCTCAGATGCCAGCACTAGAAGAGACCCTGGAGGTCACCTGGCCCAGTAGTTTGAAACTCTTTATTCTTGTCAAGGTACTCAATGAAAAATGATTATGCACACCACTCACATCTATTGGTGTAGCCATGTTTTGACATCTCCTTTGTTCTCTCAAAAATAATTTAAGAATGTGAGAAACTGAGGGTGGCATTGGCACTGTTTTACTTTATATTTCTAAAAATATATTATTAGCAGTAGTGCATTGCTTATGACTTATTACAAAACTGGTTATGACCACAAAACAGTGAGTTGCATCTCTGCAAGGAAAAACTCATCTGGTCTAATTGCCTAAACACTTGACCCTTGAATAGCATGGCTCGAACTGCATAGGTTTTTTTAAAACTCAATGGCACTGATGAATAAAGTACTATAAATATATTTTCTCTTCCTGATGACTTTTTAGTAACATTTTCTCTAATTTACTTTATTATAAAGATACAGTATATAACACATATAATGTACAAAATATATTAATCCTCACCCAAGGATTTTTTTTCCATTGAATTTTAGAGAAAGTGGAAATGAAGATGGTAGGTGGATGAGAGAGAGAGAGAGAGAAACATTGATATGAGAAAGAAACATCCATTGGTTGCCTCTTGCATATGTCCTGAGGATCAAACCTGCAACCCAGGTACATGCCCTTGACCAGGAATCAAACCTGTGACCCTTTGGTGAGCAGGTGGATGCTCTAACCACTGAGAACACTGGCCAGAGCTATGTGCAGGTGTTGTTTTTTTATTGTGTTGGGGTCAGTGCCTCCAATTCCTGCATTGTTCAAGGATCAAATACAATGTCAAGGAGAAAAATGAGGCCCAGAGAGATATATGACATGCCTAAGGTCATGATAGATAAAGGCAGACCTGAATTAACCTCCAAGTCTCATCTGACAACTTGGAAAGATGGGAAGGAGAGATACCGATCTGCCCTACAGTGATCATCTGAAAATAAAAGGAACTTTCACTTTGAAGACATGGGTATAGAAAAATCAGAAGTAGTGGTATAACTAATATCACCATGTCTTAGTTATCCATGGGGATAGCAGAAATGAGTGTCTCCAACTAAGTTTTGACATGTGTGAACTCAGTCTTCATTCCCACCAAGCTGTTTCCCAGAGCTGCCACCTATGAGCAGCATGGATGGGTTCACATTACACCTTCTCTTATTTCCCTAGCTTCCTCACTGGAAAGGAGTTCATAATAGGCCTGCGATGGGGGAGGGGAGAAGGCAGAAGCCAAGGGCAGGAGAGGGAAAGAGGAAGACTTGAAAGGAGGAGGAGGCAGAGAAAGAGAAACAAGGATAACTACTGCTCTTGATAATCCACTCCCTGGATTAGCAACCCATTAAATGAGAATTGATGTCAGCATGACTAGAAGTGAGGCTGTTTATTCAGTCCTGCTTTACTGGTTTACCCAATATGTTTCCAGTGCCCATGCTGTGGCAGGGGTTGTGCAAGGCCTTGCAATTGGAGGAAGCTGCCTTCGAAAAATGAATTACCAACAGGCATCACTGATTTAGGAGGCAGCTTGTCTGAAATGCTGTGGGGGAAGGAGCTGAAATACCGAGGATGGGGAGAAGGGTGAGGTTAGGAAAGGGAAGGTGCTTTGGGGAGGAGGAGACAGAGCTGGGTACGGTCATGTGAATGGAAAGGCACAAGGAATTCCAGGGCAAGGGAAATATGCAAGATCAGGCATGAAATGCTGTGGGTAAAAAATGGTCCGTGGGGTTAATTGTGGCTGGACCTCATATGCATAAAAGGGCCTAGGGTTCAATAAATTGACAGGATGCCCCATGAAGGCCTTGTTAAGGATTTGAGACTCTGGAAGTTTCTGAACAATGAATAATAAGACCAACCCTACCCACCGAAATAATAAACAGGGCAGTCATGGGATGGTGGTTGCAAGTGACTGTGTTGAGGGTATAGCAGAAGAAGCAGCAAGCAGAGGAGGCTAAGAGGCTACCTACCCACAGGAGCAGCTTCCAGAGATATTACAGAGGAAAGTCCCACCCGCTGGATGAGACTGTGCAGAGACAGAAAGTGAAGAACAGTGATGCGGAGATTTCTCGGAGAGGGGCCTGGAGGATGGAGGGGCCACAGATGTGGTAGATAACTCAGAAAATAGTCACAGAAACTAAGTTTCCAGTCAGGAGGGCTGAGAGATGTTTTCCCAGAGATGGATTCTTTTGCTGGTCTTGTCTAAAGTCCCAAAACAAGCCTGAGATGATGGCTGGGAGAGGAGCCTCTTGTTTCCAGACCTGACTTTGTGCTGCTCAGATGGAAATTTTTAAAACCCAAGGATGTTCAGTGAGTGGGTAGTTACAGGCAAAAGGCACACTAGAGTGGCCAGTTCTCTGTCACACACCTCTGCTCGGTCAAATGAAAGTTGCAAAAACCTAATATCTTTGAAGCAAGCAGTTAGCTGCATTTTTTTCTATGACAACCAGGTCCTTTCTTGTGACTGTCTGCCCATTTCTCTCTCTGCCAATGGATCCTTAGGGCCTGCAGGGCCTATACCCATTTGTTGACTCTGTGTCCTCAGTGCCTGGCACAGGTCCTGACACACCATTACCCTCAGGGATGGCTTGGAGGGACGATACAGAGGTAAAGACTTGAAATTGGAGTTGAACTTAAATCCCAAGTCTTAGTGAGAGCATTCCACTCTGTCCACTTCCACTAATCACTTGATCCCTGAAGGCAAAGGAGCAAATTAAAACCAGAAGTGACTTTTCTTTGAGGGAAATCCTGATAATAAACAGGGTTTACTTGGTTCTTGGGAGATGAAAATTGCTGCATATTAAAAATACATATAAATATGTTTACAATGAAAAGGAAGGCTGGCCCACATATCACAGAGTAAAGAGAAATGGGGTCTCTATTTCCCTGCTGCTGAAGGAATGGGAGTTAAAGAGACATTCATTCAATAAATATTTTATTGAGCTTTTACTATGTTCCAGGAACTGTACTGGGTGTTGTAACTAGAGAGGAATAGGCTCAGTCTCTGCCCCTAAAGCACTCACATTTTCTCCTATATCAAAGCAAGTATAAAAGAGGAACTGAGGATGGGAGAACCAAAAATGCTTCCAAGAGATATGTTTGAGTCTGCACAGCTCAGCTAGAACTTGTTGCAGGCAGATAAGTACATTCAGACCTAATAACATGAGAAAACCAGATGTGAATATGGGGCATCATGAAGAGCATACAAAGCAAGAGCCAGTTCATGGATGTCCTTATATATTATGCTAGGATACTTGAATTTTATCTTAAAGTCGGTAACATTGAAGGGTTCTAAATAGAAAAGATAATATGCTCTGGATTGCATCTTAGAAAAGTTATTTTTAAAAGTGAGAAGGGGAAGGGGAAGAGGGAGAGAGAAAGGAAGCTGGGAGATAAGTTAGGAGGTATTTGTAGTAGATCAAGGAAGAGTGACTTCAATGGGAATCTAAAATTCTTAGTAGAGACAAAGTTAATGAGGTAAAGAGCCATAAGCAAAAGACTCAGGATCATACTGAGCAGGCTTCTAGCCAACTCAAGTTGATGCAAAGTCAACAAGGAATCATGGAGAGCACAGGGTCTATATCAAGTCATGGATGCTTTCTAAACCTGGGAGTCCAAGCTTACAATTTAATGAGACAACTGGGATGCAGCTGCAAGGGTGTTAGTGTCCTGGCCCCATGCATTTCCATTAGCTGGGCAATTCTTACAGGATTTGGTGTACATACCCTAAGAGCAGGGGAAACCAACAGCCCCTGACCCTTCATAATAATTATCCAGCTTTCACTCCAAATAAATGAATAAGCAAACATGCAACCATCAATACACCTATTATTCTATTATAATTTAACAGGATGAAAATTCAAGATTGAGCAAAATGAGATTTCCTCTAATGACTCTGTGAATAACAGAAGAAATTCATCTCATTGCTCACATTAGTAGTCCAAGGGCCTCAGAGCTTGGGTGTGTTTAAGAAGCTGAGGGAAGACTCTAAGAAGGATAACTGAATTCCTGAATCAGGACAATAAATTATCTTTTGGATGACTAGAAGAACAAAAGGTTGTGGGTTTTAGATAAAAAGATGTCAAAAAGAACACATTTGAGATGTCAGACTTGTCATGTAGAGCCCTAAGGGCTTGAGATTCTCTGAAAGGACATCTTGGAATGTTTCTTCTGAGGGTGAGTCAGATTTGCTTGGGAGTCTGGGACCCTCAGTCTTTAAACATTACTACACAACCTTACACTAATGGGCTGGGAAGACCCTCCAGTGTTCACAACATTCAGGGGCTTCAAATTGTGTTTAGTCCATTTCTAGATTAAAGAGAAAGAAACTGGACTCCTGATAATACCAATTGTGGCTAATATTCATTGAAAACCTATGTACATCAAGCACTGTTTTTTAGCTACTTTATGTACATCACTTACTTCTCAGAACCATCCTAATAGGGCAGGTGCTATTATCATCAACCCCACTTTTGAGATGAGCAAATTGGGCCTGGTTGAACTTAAATATCAAGCCCAGAGTCATGTAACTAGCTGCAGCAGACTTAAGATTCAAAACCTGGTTGGTCTGATTCCAGAACCTGCTTCTAACCACACTTAGCCTACCTATACTGTTAGATGAAGCTGTCATTTAGTAAAGTTTATTCTACAGCCTTTGATGATACCTGGAAGCAAATACTCCCTTAAAGGGCAAAGACGATATTCCAGAGATGAAAAGAATGAAAGGACTCTAACTCAGAACCACTGTCCTTGTCCTATATAATAAAAGGGTAATATGCAAATTGACTCTAACAGCAGAACCACTGGGAATGATTGGTCACTATGACACACACTGATCACCAGGGGGCAGATGCTCATTGCAGGAGCTGCCCCTGGTGGTCAGTGCACTCCCACAGGGGGAGCTCTGTTTAGTCACAAGCCAGGCTGAAGGCTGCCAATACAGCGGTGGTGG
>PVJC01014089.1:0-36963 GCA_004026665.1 Murina feae | reverse complement strand
CAGCAGGCTCCCTCCTCCCTTCCGGTCTCTTCCTTTAACTACCCGCCCGCCCCCAGCCCCCAGCACTAGTCTCTCTCCACTCACCCACCCCAACATTTTACACACCCCTCGGCCTAGCCCTGTCCCCGAAAAGGAAACTGGAGTTCCTTTGCAAATTGAAAGGCTCCAGAGAACAACATAGGGAGGAGACTGGGGTCTTGCTTAAAAGTCAAGAACCACCATACAATTATTTTATTTTCACAGCCAGAGGAATAGTCTTAGCTGTTTCTTCTCCAAGAGGAGGAAAAATAAACCTAAAGAAAGCAAAACAAATCTGACTAAAGCCTTCATCAAATAAAGTGCACAAAGCAATGGAAGCTAATCCCCAGTCTCCTCCCCAGCACCACCAGCAAATTAACAGAAACTCTCCAGTCCCTGAAGAACTCCTAAGGTACTGGCCAGTTTAAAGCAGGCCTACCAACTTTAATAAGAAAAATAATAACTCACACCATTTAGCAATAAGCATTTCATAACAAGCACTCGTTCCGTGTTCGTTTTGTGCCAGGCACTGTGCTATGCATAAATTATCTCATTTTTCATCCTCCCAATTGCCTAGAAGGAAGGTACTCTATTGATATTTAAATTTTCTAGATTAAGAATATGAAGCTCAGAGACGTTGTGACCTTTCCAAGTTCCTATAGCCACGAAATGGCAAAGCTGGGAATGCAATGAAGTCTGGTCTGACAGCCCAAGCTTCAAGGTATATAAAAAGAGAAACCAATTTTTTCCAATACTGCAACCAACCCCAGGACTCAACAGACAAGGGCAGCCATAGCTATCAACTGAGTCCTCCTCCCTAAGAGAAAGCCCCACCCACCTACACATGATAAACACACTGACCTTTCAATCTAGTACTATTTCTTGGCCCTTCTTCTCACAGTGGAGGGTGGAGGTGGGGGTGCCATTGATTAAGGACAGAGATGAGCTGGTGCCAAGTGAATCCTCCATACCACACACAGCTCTCCTCCTGGGGGGCAGCTGTCCTGCCACTACTCACACTTCATCACAAAATGAACGCTGAGCAACAGGACACTTGGCGGGCAGTGCAGGAGATGGGGAAGTAAAAGACATCTGAGAGGCTCTTCCAAGGGAGGAGGGGGCTGGAAGGGAAAGCTCGTCTGTGCCAATCCAGGGAAAAGTGACCCAGAGTTCTCTTAGCCCAGCAAAGGGTCTTGGCACCACACCACACCCGTGCCCTCCCCCTTACAAAACTCCAGGCCAGGGTTTCCCACCTGCTGGATGCAAAGGCCCAGGGAAGGGAAAGGGGGAAAAGATGGCACGGGGCTGGATCTGAAATTGGGGCAGAGGTGGGGGGCCGGATAGGCTAGGGGAGGCCGCCTCATTGCCTGGCAACAATTCCGGGCACGTGCACTGGTGACATCATCCCAGGCCACCGCCAGTACAGACCTTTGACACCTAGAGGTGGAGAGGGGCCGCTGGCTAAGCTCCTGGGGAAACAGCGTTAGGAATTGTGGGAACCCAGGAAGGAGAGGAAGGTGGAAGCTGGACCCTAGCATCCTGCTCCTGCTCTTCTCTCTTTTACCCTCGGCACGGCTCCACCTCTCCGCCTCCGGCCCTGACCTCCCAACCCACATATCTGCCGGAGTCCCGGCGTCCCGGCACGCCTCCCGGAGACACTGCGCTTTCTCTCCCGAGCGAGGTCTCGCGTGGGAGGCGGGGGGTGCGGGGCGGGGACACTGGATGCCGCGGGCCTCTGGCTCCCATCGGTGGGAGCCCGGAGCCTCCGCGGGCCGCCAGCCGGAACCTGTCTGGGTCCCCAAGTCTCCTGCCCCTCCCCGCGCTGTTCCAGGGCGGAGTCTGTGGAGTTGAAACCAGGACACGGCAAGAGGAAGAGTTATATAACTGGGAGAAGCCGGGAAGGACGAGTGCAAACGGGCACAAACGGCTCGAGAGGAGGCGAGGGAGGTGCAGAGAGCGCCGAGACCAGTGAGGAAGGGGAGGACGTGGGTGCACATCGAAGAAGAATTCAAGCGAAGAAAGGACATGTTGGCCCGGGAAGTCACCAGGGCCGCCCGGGGCTTCCCCGCAGGGCCCTCCCCCGCCACCAACAAACAGCAGCTGGGCCTGAGCGACCGAAGCCTCGGGAAGGGGCGCTGGCACCCGCTCGGTTCCTCCCGGGGAGGCAACCAAAGTCCGGGAAGGCAGGGCGGAGCCGAGGGGCCGGAAACCACAGCTCCGCCTGCCCACCACCTGGGAGAGTGGGGCGCCAGCTGGGAGGTTGGCGGGAGACAGGTAGCCGGCCGATCCCACCCAGGCTGCGCGTCACTGGTTCGACACCTCGAGGAACAGGGCAGGCGGACCCAGGCGTCCGGGTCGGGAGGCGCCGAGGGGCCCAGCCCGGCGCCGCCCCGCACACAGTCTCCGGGGGGACGGGGTGGCGCGCGGGCCAGGGGCGCAGGCGCGGGGGGGCGATGCCGACGCGTGCGGCGGAGGGAGGGCAGTGGGCGCGAGCGTGTGGGAGCGCACGTGCAGGTCCCCCGCAGCTGCCCCAGCCGCCCCTCCGCCTCGGCCCCGCCCCTCCCTCGCCCGTCGCTGGACAACGCCTCCTCCGCATTGGCTGCCAGGGCTCTGACGTCAGGGACGCCCGCTGGCGCGGATTGGGCGGACTCGAGAGTTCGGGAATCTGGCTCCACAGCCCAGCTCTCCAGTTACTCTGGCAACAGGGTAAGCAACCCGGCGGGGCGGGGGGAGAAGGGGAGCGGAGCTCAGCGCCGAGCCTGCCCCCGTCCCCCACCTGACAACCGCCGAATCCATCTTAGTGCCAACTCGCTGCCTCCCCTCCTTCCTCCCAAACTCTGGCTGTCCCGAGAATCGGGCACCTGCCCTCGACCTTTCCCAGTCTCCCCGTCCCCCGTGCTCGCCCACTCCCACCCGAGACACAGCCACAAGCCGCAGAGGCCGGCAGCGACTCTGAGTTGCTTAGTAACCGACCCGCGTGTCCCCTCCCCCGTATTTACCAGTCCCGGGAGGCGGAGACGGACCCGAGCCGGGGCGGAGATGACAGGGAACCGAAAGAGCACTTCAGCCCGCCTCCCCCTCCGGCTGCTTTCAAGGCCCAGATCCCACCTCACTCCCCTCAGCTCGGCCAACGCGTCTCGCCCTCGCCATCTCGTGGCCACGTCGGGAAGGTCAAGCACAAAGAATGGCCCGAGCCCTGCGAGGGCTGGGAACGCGAGAGGGCACAGCGAGGCAGGACCAGGGGTGCCGAGACGGAGGGATGGAGGTATAACCTCCCGTTCGTGGAAAGTACTGGGGAGAAACTCCAAGTGGTCCAAGGCATCGGAGACACAGCCCGGCCTGGCCCCGTCCGACCTCCACGGCATCACTGACCTGTGTGCAAACTCCGACCTTCAGTTGGGGACCGCCCCGCCCTATTTTCGTGAAGGGGAATCCCAGCCCAAGAGGGACCGGGAGTCCTTTCAGGCCCTCACAATATCCGGAACAAGCCGTCTGCCTCTCGACTCTCCCTGCACCCCGCCCTGCTCTTTCCTAGGGCACCCGGGTGTCCTGCGCCCCAGCCTTCTTCCCAGGGCCTTTGCCGAGACCCCAAAGTCCATCCCCAGCTCTGCTCTGCCTGTGACTCAGGCGTCCCGCCCCTCTGAGAGGAAATGGTCTCCCTCTTTCCAGACGCCCTCGCGGCTCCCCGTTACCTGATTCCAGGTGTCCCAGGTGTTCAGATTCCCCAAGGTCTCCCAGGGGGTCGAGCGGCCCCCCCCTCTCCCAGGTCGGGGCTGGGGGGGCCGCTCCGCCCCGTGGCGCAGTTGGATTTTCCAACACAAACACCGCCCCCAGCCCCGCCCCCTTCTCGTGGCCCCGCCCCTCCTCGCTGCAGAGTACCCCCTTCTCCGGCTCCGCCCCGCCTTTTGCCGGTCCCTTTCGCCTCCGCGCAAGTGCCAAAAAAGATACCAAACGAGGATTGCAGACTTCGGGGTTCAACGTGCAGGGTCCAGCCCCGATCCCTGCCTGTCAAACCCCGTTGCATTTGGATCACGCGCCTTTCCGAAGTAAATCCCGCCCCCGGTTCTAGTCCAGCACTTAGACCTAGCCACACCTTCTTTAGGCCCTACAGCTCGGCCCATTCATTCGAGGCCACGCCTCTGTCTCAAGACCTCCCACTTCCCTTGCTGCTTTCCCCATCCAGAAGCCGCTCACCCGAGCTCTCAGTTCCTCCTCAAACCCCAACATCCCACTGAGAAACATAAGGCTTGTAGTCACGGGTGTTTTACTGCACTGAACTCCAGTACAATTCTTTCACCTTTATGGCTAGCACACTAGGTATCTCCAGGGCCCCATCATACAACAAATTCAACCAAGGTCAAGGCTGGGGGGAGGTCCAGCCTCAGCCGGAGGTGCATTGTCTGCTTTGGTTACTAGAGTCCCGATCCCCTCTCTACGGGGAAGAGGAGGACTTCTCAGTTGTCCAAGTTCATGAGTAGAGCAGTGCCCCTCTTGATCCAATGATCAGATGTCATGGTGCCACAGCGGAGGTCGATCCCGATGACAAAGGAAGCTCTGTCTGAGTTGCCTGCCCGGATGGTATAGTAGTAGCAAGGACAGGAGTACATACCTGAGGAAAAGACAAGGAATCAGACCCCGGAGGCTCTGGGGAAACAGGGCAGGAGCCTGTGTGTAGGAGGGTTGCAGCAGGGGGTGGTAGGCAGGTCTGAAGGAGTGTCCCACCCTTGGCACTCTTCTTTCTACTCTCTGTAGGCCGGAAGTGGATGGTGGGCATGAGGCAGACAAGCTGCATGGGCTCTGCCTCCACCAAGCAGGAGCTCTTCCGGTCCCAGCCGGCACCCTCCAGGTACAGGCCTCGAACCCAGACACCATCCTGGGAAGACATGGGGGCAGGTTATGGGAAGTCGAAACCACTGATTGCCAGCACCCTTGACCTGCCACCTCTCTCCTCCCTACTCAACCAATTGTTTCCCACCCTTGCTTCCAGCACCCTCCTCCACCATTCCCGCCTTTGGACAGAGCCCCAAGCACATCTGGCGCCTACCTTGGGTGGATACACTAGGTTGCTGTCATCCACAGTGGAAACGATAAACTCCCAAGAGAGGCAGTCCACTGAAATCTGGGATTGAAGGTGAGAATAAGGGAGGAGCCCCGGAAAGTAGAGTAAATACATGTCCCCATCATCCAGTCCCTGTAACACTTTCCACGTGGCTCACATTGTTCTGGCGAGCTGAAGACTGCAGTACCGCAGTGAGGAAGCCAGTGGGGAAGGTGAAGCCAGACAGCCAGAAGATCACAGGAGGTCGGGCTCGACTAGCCCACAACTGAAACTGTTCCACACGCAGGGCCAAGTCCCGGGTCCATGCGGCCAGTGGCTTCTGTGAGGGATATGCCTGGAGGAGGCAACAGTGTTCATTCATTCACTTACTCATGCATTCAAGTCCTTATTCTGAGCACTCGGAGCAGATATGAGGAGTACGTATGATGCCAGTCCCTGCTCCCCAACTTCAGTTGGGTAAAGCACTCCAAAGCCAACGCCCAGGAAAGAAGCATAAAATGACAACTATTAACAACAATAGCAACAGTAATAGTAACCAGTCGCCACTAATGAAGCACCTACTAAGTGCTATGCATAGTACAGGGAATCCTTGAAACATCCTTGGAGAAGGTAGTAACTTGCCCTGAGTAAGATTCTAAGTTAATATCTCATGCCAGGTCAGTCAGAGAATGGCAGAGCCAGATTTCAACTGGAACTTCCTGGCTCCAAAGCCCAGGCTTATTGCATTTTGCTATATGCCTATCAAGAACCAGGAGGTGAGGGCGCAGGGAGGAGTGGAGAGCTCAGTGTTGGAGTAGGATCAACAGTGGTGTAATCTTGCCTTTCCCCAGAGTGGAGGGACGTGGGCATCAAAGATGCAATTGAAAATCTCTTCCAGGCTTGTAGACATGACGATGAGGCCCTGGATGCCCTTTTCCAGGTCCGTCAGTGAGAACCTGAACAGATAGGGTGGAGGGTTAGATGGGATGGGCCTGCAAGACTCATCCTAGGCAGGAGGTGAAGGCTTTTCCTCTCCCCCCTCCCACAGTCTGCAGAGCTCCTCTCCATCTTACAGCATGGTCTCCATGAGCTTGTTGTATCTCTGGATCTCCTGCAGAAGGACCACATTGAGAGGGGAGGGGTCCAGAGCCAGCAGTTTTCGGGTCCCCTCATAGTCGATCATTTCTGGGATCTTCTGCTTCACATCAGCGGCCAACTCAAGGACCTGGTGAGGCAGGAGCTCTGAGTGCAGCCCCTCTGATGGCTTCCCCTCCCCAGGAGTCTGTCTGTTCTTACCTTCTCCTCTCGGCTCTGGCCTCCAACCCTGGAGGGTGTAATCTGGGGTTGCAGGGAAAGCAGAGTCTCAAAAAGAGTCCGTGCCTCCGTGATCTGGGAGGCCACGTCTGCATTGGGGTGCTGACCAAAGGCTTCAGGGGGGTCCATGCCAGGCAACATGCTGATGTACTCCTTGTAAGAGGCCAGGCTCCCATCTTTGGGGATGAAATAAGTCTCCAAAACTGACAACCTGGAGAGCCACAGCATCATCATCACATTGTGAGGACTCAGGGGCTTCAAAGTTAGGCCGCAGTCCCAGTCCCTGCGTATGCCCCATTTGCCCGGCTCTCAGTTCGTGCTCTTCCTCCCACCCAATCCTACACATACTGCCTTCTTCCAATCTCATATTCTCTCCTCAAACACGCCCCCTACCCTCTGCCACCTGGTGTCTCTGTGTCCTCTGGCCCCCTGTTCAGTGTCCCCTCCCCCTCACCGGTAGGAGGGGATTGATAGAGACTGGTCACAGAAATAGTCATTGATGTAGGTGGTGAGCAGGCGCCGGTCCCAGTCATCCGTGACGTGCCCACCGTAGTTGATGCCGGCAATGAGGTACTTGAGCGCATCCCAGGGTGTGTCCTCATACTCATCCAGATAGAGGCTCAGCAAATTCTCTGACACCTGTGCATGGTCCCAGCCCAGCCCCCCACACACGGTTATTGTAGGAACTCTTCCAGCAGGGCTCCTTTTTTTTTTTTTTTTTGGTAATTTTTCAATGAAGCTTTAACACAGACTTTTGGTAAGTGGATTTTCCTGCAGGGGAGCCATGAGGCCAAAAGGATAGGAAGAGAGGGCTGGGATAAGGGGTTAGAACAAACCTCAAAGTCGGAGTCATTGAAGCCATAGATAATGTTCCAGCCAAGCTGCAGGAACTTTTTGCGTTCGAGTAACACAGAGTGGAAGAAGCAGAGTGCAAACAGCAGCTTCTTGTACTTGGCAGGTTTGGAGCAGCGGGAAAACTGTGGTTCTGTCATCAGTTGGTAAAGACGGGTCATGTTGGCCTTTAGGCCCTGGGGACAATGAAGTACAGAGAAGGGATGACCTCATCGTGCTCAGCTCTGCCACCAGCACCACCGTGTACAGCTGTGGAGGTGCTCCCTGTATAAGGGCCCTGGCTGAAGGGCTGAGTGGAGGCTGAAATCTAGTCCTTGACCTGCATGCCAGCATGTGCACCCAGTCACAGGGCAGATGCCTCTCTCTAATTCAAATAAGGCACTGTACGGGCTAGTGGCGGCCCCACCTTCTTGTTCCCTCACTTTTGAACCTCTCAGGCACAATGTTCTCAATGATGGATAGGCCCACTCAATTCGGAAGTAGCAGAAAATAAGAACAAAGAGCAAGATACACATACAACCCTTAGTGAACAAAATGTACTCTATATTCTGTGCAAAGGTTCAGGGTAGATTAAAAGGGCCATCATGTATCATCAAGGAGGACCATTCTATGTGCTTGTGTTTACCAGGCGCCATGAGTAAGTTGGGATTTGAGCCAAGTCTTACAAATGGGAAGGATATGCCTCGGCTGAGAGGAGAACCTTGGTCTCCAGGAGATGCAAAGAACTGAAGTGAAGCCCTCGTTGGTTTGGCTTAGTAAATAGAGCAACGTCCGCCTTTGAACTGAAGGGTCTCAGGTCCAGTTCTGGTCAAGGGCACATGCCCGGGTTGCAGGCGTGATCCCTTGATCCCTAGTGGGGGGTGTGCAGGAGGCAGCCGATCAATGATTCTCTCTCACCGTTGATGTTTCTGTCTTTCCCTCTCTCTTCCTCTCTGAAATCACCTTTTCAAAAAGCACCCATTTAGAAGAAAAAAAAAAGAACTGAGGGGGAAAGGCACAAAGGGGAGAATAAGTGAGAAAATGAGTCTAACTGAAGTCAAGTGTAAGTGCTCAGGTTGGGTAAGAAGGGCCATTAACGGATGGAGGTACAATAAGAATGACAGTTTGAGCCAATTGGACTTGATTCACCGTGTGTCATGGAGACATTTGCTGTCTTGAGTAGAACATTGATATGTTGAAGCAGTGTCTTAAGAAGACTCTATGATGGACAGAATGGAGGAGTGAGAAAACTGAAGAATATTGGAAGTAAGAAGAAAATATGATTTTTAAGTGCCATTTATAATATCAAAATATGTAAAGTATGAATAAATCTAATAAAAATGTACACATCCTTATAGAGAAAATTATAAAACTTATTGAACTAAAGAATAAATGGAAAGACATACTATTCCCTTGGATTGGGAGGCTCAATATCCTACAGATGTCAATCTCTTCCAAAGGGGTCAACAGGATTTTTTTGTGGAACTTAACAAGCTAATTCCAAAATTTATGTTGGAGAGTAGCCTAAAGAAAAAAAAGATAAGGACACTTGCCTTAGCAGCTACCAATAATTATTATAGAGTTATTAGGGGCCCCGTGCACAAAAATTTGTGCACTCAGGGGGATCCCTCAGCCTCGCCTGTGCCCTCTCGCAGTCTGGGACCCCTCGGGGGATGTCCACCTGCTGGCATGCCTGGCCAGCCTGGGTGAGAGGCTGGTGGCTGTTTGCAGCCTGGCCAAGGCCCCTAGTGGGGACCCTCACCCCATGGGGGTGTGGCCAGCCTGAGTGAGGGGCTGATGGCTGTTAGCAGGCTGGCCCATCCCTTTCAGGGAGGAGGTCCTGCTGGGGTACCTGGGCAGCCTGGGTGAGTGGTGATGGCTGTTTGCATCGAGGCTGGCTGGAATTTATTTAACTTCTAAAGTTGAAACTTTGTTGCTTTAACCAGAGCCCAGGTCAGATTGCCACTGGCAACCCAGGCTCCCAGTGCTTGAGCCCAAGGCTGGAAGCAGGTCTCTGGGGTTTATTTATCTTCTATAATTGAAACTTTGTTGCCTTGAGCCGTCCTAGGCAGACAGGAACCTTAGCTTCCTGCATCGCCAGGGCAAGCTTCCTGCTTGTTCCAGCTCTGTGGCTGCTGGCCGCCATCTTGGCTGGGTTAATTTGCATACAGCCACTCTGATTGGCTGGTGGCTGTGGTCTGGCTGGTGGGCGTGGCTTAGGTGTAACAGAGTGAGGGTCAATTTGCATATTACTCTTTTATTAGATTAGATATGGTAAGACAGTGTATAGTGATCCCAATGTAAATAACTTGTACAGTATATAGTGACCCCAATATAAACAGCTTGATCAAGTAACAAAATAAAGGACCCAGAAAAAAAATATGTATACAGAGAAACATGATCTAAGTCTGAGCAGACACACAGCAGATCAGAAAGGTAATTGTGGGCTATTCAATAATAGTACTGGGAGAATTGGTTATTCATGTGGAAAAATATTAGACCTTTACTCACAAAATAGATTTGAAGTGACCAAAAACCTATCTGTAAAAGACAAATTATAAAATTGTTTTCAAGACAAGTATAAGAGAGTGCCTTTAAAACCTTGGAGTAAGCAAAGATTTCTTTAACAAGACATAGGTGCACAGCTCTGCTGTTGTGGCTCAGTGGTTGAGCATGGACCTATGAACCAGGAGGTCACAGTTCAACTCCCAGGCAGGGCACATACCTGGGTTGCAGGCTTGATCCCCATATTTCTCATTATTGATGTCTCTTTCTCTTCCCTCCATCTCTGAAGTCAATAAGAATATATTTTAAAAAATAATTTTCAAAATGTTTAAAAATACTGGTTTGGCTCAGTGAATAGAGCAGCATCAGCCTGCGGACTGAAGGGTCTCAGGTTTGATTCTGGTTAAGGGCACATGCCTGGGTTGCAGGCTCAATCCCCAGTAGGGGGTATTCAGGAGGCAGCTGTTCAATGATTCTCTCTCATCATTGATGTTTCTATCTCTCTCTCCCTCTCCCTTCCTCTCTAAATTCAATTTAAAAATATTTTTAAAAAACTTAAAAATACTGGCTTCTTTGTCAGCTTCCAAAAGAAATCTAGTTGCACCAAGTAAACGCTGAATGTCCTACCTCTGCTGAAGATTGGGTAGATCAGTTTGAAGATCACAGAGAGGGGTCTGCCTTTCACAGAAAGCACTCCTGGGCAAAGCCAGATGTACACTCTCCCTTCTGAGCCACTACACGGACCACGTTAATACGGGTTTTTATCTTGACCACAGTCAATGAAAAGTTACTGAAATAGTTTAAGCAGGGGTTAAGCGGGTGAGATGTAGCAATATGATCAGATTTTTTTTCGATTGAAAAATGAAATATTGCTATTTGAAACAATATGGATGAACCTTGAGAGTATTATGCTAAGTGGTAAGTCAGAAAAGGACAAGGACAATATTATTCCACTCATGTGCCGGATAAGAACAAAAAGTAACAGACAAAACAAAAAAAAGTCAGATACAGACAATGGCCAGATTGTAAAAGAACAGTATGGCTGCATTCAGTTGGTGACCTTGTAATATTGGAGATAAAAGTTTCAATGGAATTGGAGAGAAGGAAGGAGAAAAGGGCTGGGAGCCTAGGAAATGTGACATTAGGGAGAGAATGTATGGGAATCTTGGGAAACAGGAAGGTTCTGTGGACTCCTTATTTACTCTCAGTAATGGGTTAATAGCACTTACCTGATAGGATGTGTGGGTGTGGGTGTGTATTTAATGAATTAATAAATGTAAATCAATTAGAACAATGTCTGGCACATAATAACAATCAAGAAAATAAGATATTACTATTATGTTCTAAGAGTTTAGCACAAAGTGTTTTTGTGAGAGACTTAACCCCCACATTTTCTACATCAAGGGCAGTAGAATCAAAATGTGTTGTTGTGTTAAGGGTAAGCCCTCTCTCTGATGCCAGCAGAAGGAAAGGCAGGCCAGATGGAAGAGTTGATGCTGGCTATCTCTAGCCGCCCATACCTTTGGTGGTTCTGTGGTCATCTTGATGCTGGCCTGTAAGATTGAGATAGGGAAGTCGGGGTGGGGACTAGAGCTGAGCCAGAGGCGGAAGGAAGGGTGAGGATCCTCCACCTGCAGTCGTTCTATCAGTTTGTCCAGATTAGGCATCCATGACAGTGACAGGTGGCAGTTAGCCAGGAACACCCAGTGTCCTGCAGGGAGACACTGGATTCAGTGGGACCCACTCCCTTAGCCCCATCTGTCCCCACACTACCCATCTCACTGTATGTGTGTGGGGAGGGGCTACCAAACGCTCAGGTCTGCCACTCTGGGGACCTTCTGGAAAAGTTGTGGTTATGTGAGTGAGATCAAGGTTGGAGGCTCTGGTGAGTGGGACCAGGGCCAAGGGTGGGGGGGAGGGAGAGAAGAACAAGAATGCACTGACCCTGATACATGCCCTCTCGGAGGAGCCGAGCAGCAATGGGGGCCTGGCCCTGGCCCAGGGACAGGGAGTGGAAACGCTGAGCCATGCCTGTGTGCTCTGCCAGCTGGAGCAGGGCACTGGTGGGGTCCACACCAGGGGACAGGATGAACACCAGTGGGGTTCGTGGGGTTGAATCTTCCATCACCTGCCGGATCACAGGGCAGGGCCTCAGCAGAAGGCCATGTAACATGAGTGGGAGAAAGATTGAAGAAAGGCATGTGGTAGACTGGAGTGGGGGGAGGGAGGACCCAGGGATGACGTGGGCCAGGAAACAAAGCCACTGACCGACTTCATGTTTAGCACAGGCGGTTCGATGAAGCGGGAGCCAAGGTTGGAGACGATGAAAGAAGTAACACAGAATGCCACACGGTCCTGGCGAAGGGAGCGAACAATCAGCATCCGCTGCATTTCGTTGCAGGCATTCTCCCACTCACCTGGGGATGAGTTGAGTTGTTGCAGGGAGAGTCTAACCAAGAGGCACCTGCAGGCAATGCTGTGCCAGGAGGCAGCTGGCTGAAGGGAACTTGCAAGAAGGGATAGAGGATAAAGGGGAGGACACAGGCACAGGCTGAATGGAAGGAAGGAGAAAGGCGGGAGTGGGGAGGCTCAAATGCCAGGGCACCTGGCAGCATGGCCTTCTCCGGTGTGGCGTTGGTATACCACTGGTGCCAGTCACGAGGGTACTGTTCAAAGGAGTTCATGAGTCCGTGAAAGTTGGTCAGTTTGTCCAGCTCCGTGATGTTATCCCAGTAGGCATCTGCGAGCCAGCTAGTACATGGGTTATCCATTTGGCCTTCCCGATCCAGAACCTGGGGGAAGGAGATAGGAGAAAGGAATTGACCAGGAGCACCTCCCCAAAAGAGTTACCTTAAACACACACACACACACACACACACACACACACACACACACCAAAAAAAAAAAACACCATGGAAAATCAAAGGTGAGTCTTGCTTAAAACAGAATGAAAAAATGAATACAGGAATCCAAGATGGATTGGAATCCACTTTTATTAGGGAAATAAATGAGGGAATTAAGTCTCTCAGACACTATGCAGAGATCACAGTTTAAATTTAGAGAGCTTGCGCCCTCTGGTGGTTGCCTCTCACTTCGTGTTACCACCTGGAAGCCTCACCCTTTGGAGAAGCTCAAACTGTTAGTTCATTTATTCACTCTCTTTAACAAATATTTCTTATCCACCCACTGTAAGTTTTTAAGCACGTGGGATACATCACCGAACAAAAAGGACAAGTATCTCCGCCCATAAAGAGGAGGGCAGATAATGAACCAAAACATAAGTAGATTATCTAGTATATCAAAGATTTTCCCAGTGCCATGAAAACGGAGGCCAAGTTGAGGAAGATGAGGAAGACTGAAGTCTTGGGGGGCACTCTGAAGCATTAAATGAGAAAGTTAAGGAGGTCTTCACAAGGTGAGATTTGAATCAAGTATTGGAGACGGTGAGAAAGAGGGCAAGTAGGTGTGTCCACCTGAGGATGTAGTTTTCTGGGAAAAGGAACAGCCAATGCCAAAGGCCCTAAGCGGGACATGCTGGTCACAGACAGCAAGGAGGCCTGTGCAGCTGAGTGGATGGTTTGAGGAGCTGGCCGGTGGGAGATGAGCATCCATTTCAAAAGAATCTCTCGTGTCGCTATGTTGAGAGACCAGGGCTGGGGAGGGGGGGTTGGGAGATTGTTGCTGAAATCCAGATGAGAGGCGAAGCAAAGGAGTCAAGACAAATGAAACTGCTGTCCAGAGGATGAGCGAACGACTAGCCCAGGGAAGCGTGGTATCGGTGTCTGTCCGTTTCAGGGCCCATTTAAGGTTCTCGTGGGTGTTTCTCTCCAGCCAGGCTCAGCTGCATGGGCCACACAGGGACAGTGGAGCTGGATCTAACCAGAGAGGCAGTTTTGCCAAGTAAATGCAACACAGGGGGAAGCAGGGGTGGAGGGGGCGGGCTGAGGTGCTTTCAAGGAAAACTGTGTCATGGTGACCATGCTGCCGGCTGGGGAAGGAGTGACTTGAGAGGCAATGAAAGAGTTGCAAGATCATAGCAACCAGTGGGTTACACGTAAGAGGGGCCCCCAAGTCCCACCTGTAATGTGAGAAGGGGGAGCACAGCAAGTCACTGCCACAGCGTGAAGGAGCTTGCCGTGACCCTGCTCCTGGCGGTCTCAGCTCCCTCGCCAGAGACTGGGGCCTTACCCCCTGGGTCTGGAGGCTTCTTTAGACTTGCCACCATCCCCAACCTTGACCGCTCCGCACTCAGATGTGCCCTCTATCCAACTCACCACACCCCCACGTAGAAAGAAGTTGTACTCATCCATGTTGAGCTTGCCAGACGTCTCCAGGATTTTGGCACACATCTGAAAACTGAATAGTAGCTTGTGGCGCTCAAAAAGGGTGCGGCAGGTGTACCTGGGAGAAGGGCACAGGGAGGGTGGAGGAGGCAGGACAGTCAATATGAACACCTACCGAGCAAACATCATATAATCAGAGTCTTACACAGAAGGACCCTCATCATCTAAGTCAAACCTTCTATAAGCACTCAGGGACCTAGAGAGAGAGCACATGATTTTTCCCAGAGTTCACTGGTAAAAACAATCATTTGTTTCTATGTAAAAACACTCAACATGGCCCTAGCAGGTGTTGCTCAGTGGTTAGAGTGTCGGCAGACTGAAGGGTCTTGAGTTCGATTTCCTGACAAGGGCACATACCTGAGTTGTGGGTTAGATCCCCACCTCAGTCAGGACGCGTTCAGAAGGCAACCAACCGGTGTCTCTCTCATTTCAATGTTTCCCTCTCTCCCTCTCCCTTCCACTTTCTCTAAAAAGTCAATGGCAAAAATATCCTTGGGTGAGGATTACACACACACACAGAGACACACACACACAACCCAAACATTGACTAGACCCTGTCTATGTACCAAGCACTCTTCTAGGTCCTGAAGACACAAATATGAATGTGCCAGAGTGTCTGGCCTGGAGGAAATCAGGTAGTGTGAAAAGCGCAGGTGGGTGAGAGAGGCCACAGACTGTGCAAGGATGTGATGAGTTCTCTACTGGGTGACAGTGCCATTAAGAGGTCATAGGATAGGGGCACCCACCACGCCTTGAGGTGCAGCAGAGTTATCAAGTGATGCAGAAGAGGAAGAGAAGGGAGGACTCCAGGGAGAGCTCAGAGCAGAAGCAAATGTAGACAAGGGGGTTTGGGGAAGCAGACAACATGGAAGGCAGTCAGCGTTGCTCAGGCATCTGATGGAAGGCGGGGAAAGGTGAAGCTGAGCAGGCAGGTGGAGGACAGGTCACGAAAGGCCCCACCAGTTCAAGCCAGGAGTGGCATGGTCAGATCTGTGTTTGGAAGGCTCTCACGGATGCTACAAGAGGACAGGTCGGAGAGAGACAAAGTTAGATGCAGGCTGCCCTGCTAGGGGATGGCTATGCAATTCAGAAAGAAAGAGCGTGAAGGTCTGAACTAAAGTGCAGTTGTAGCCATGGGGAGAACTGGGAGGAAACAGTGTGCAGAAAGATTCACGAGCAAAACCTGGTGACTGATCTGAGAGGACAAGAGTCGAGGAGAACGTTCACTCTTCCACTTTCTGAGTGAGGTAAACGGGAAGTGAGTGTTGGTGCCAGTTAGGGGTGAGGGCCTTGAAAAGGGTAGATGATGACTTTGACCTGAAACAAGCTGAACTTGAGGGGTCTGTGGGGTGTCTATGTAGAGAAATCCAGTACCTTGTTACTCAGAGTGTGACCCATAAACCAGGAGCGTTAGACACACCGGGCCCCAGCTTACTAAATCTTCATCTGTATTGACAAGACTCCCTGTGCTTTCTAAGCACATACTATTGGAGACGTGCTGATATAGCAGACAGTTGTACACACAAGTCCAACACTCAAGGGTGAGCTAAAGATATAACACTGAGCCGTCAGCCCACAGGTGATGGTTGGACCATGACAATGGATAAGCTACCCAGGAAGGTGTATGGGGAGAAGAGCAGGGGACCAATATGACGGCCTGAGAAAGCACCAAGGCAGAACTAGCAGGAAGGGTCAACATTTGAGCCAGTCTCTTGGCCTCCTGCCTGGGGCATGTAGGGAGGAGCCTCAGACCTGTAGACAGCATAGGTGTGGTATTCATTCAGGTAGTCAATGCGGTCCTCCAGCTTGTTGCTGCGATGGCTCTTATCAATGCTGAGGATAAAGAGGCTAATGTAGGCATCCAGCGAGAATTGGTACATGGGGTCGATGCGGCCCATGTCATTGAGCACGAAGAACAGGACGGATGCCCGCTGGGCACATGGACGGTAAGCCTGCGGAGGGGTCAGAGTCAGGGGCCACAGAGGGACATGGCAGGTGGCAAGAGCTCAGTGGCGGAAGGTTCCTCAGGCCAAGATTATTAGAATTGCATCTTGACAGCTGGTGGGGGCTGGGCTGGAGGGCACAGGAGCTCACCTCACGGGCCAAGTCAATGTTGATCTCTGTGGTTTCACTGGTCTCCAGCTGCTCAGTCACCTCCGTGGCAGTTAACTTGGAGGTCTGAAGGGTGTTCACCAGCTGTACATCATCTAACAGGGAGCCTGTGGCCTCATTCAGCAGCCTGGAGGGAAGCCAAGAGCCACATGAATGGAGGGGGTAGGGACTCCATCAGCCCCCTGCATGCTAGTTGTGCCAGTGAGTGGACCAGTGGACGGTGGAGGCAAGGTCGCACCGAAGGATCTCATCCTCCAGCTCCTTGAGCTTTTTCTTGCCAGCGGCGATATTGATGACTAGCGAATCCTTCTGCTCCTCCAACTCAGGACGCTCCTTCCGGACCACAATGCCCAGTAGTTGGGCCTCCAGGCCCTGGAAGCACACCAGCACTCATGGTGAGAATGTCACTCCAGTGACCTTTACGTTTTTCACCCCTTTACACCTCCCAAGCCCCTTATACCTGCCCGACACAATCTTAGCCTTTTTCTTGATCCCACTGGACTCTACAGCCCTGCCTGCTTCACCCTAGTTCAGTCTAAGCATCAGCCCCGCCCACCTGTTCTTTGACTGCAAAGTTGACAATGGTGGTCTTGGCTGATGTCTCTGGGCTGTAGTGGGGGTTGGAGAGCTTGGTGGTGATGTAGAAACGAAAATTGGGATTGTATTCTACCTCCTTATCTCCAATGCGAATCAGCAGCCGACCACCTGTACCCACAAGAAGGTCAAGGGCAAGGATCCCATGTGACCAGGTGTGGGCTGACCCATTCTTTCCCCTTCCAGCATCCAGTGGCAGTGACTCAGCCTGTCCTAATGGCCCCAGCCCAGGGCTGTCTGACTAGAGGGACAGATACTAGTAAATAAAGGACACAGCCAACAAGCCAGCCCTTTCCTCCCCAGTGTCCTACTTGGCTGGTCCTTGGGATTTGTCCCACAGTCCAACCACACAGGAAGTCTGGGCCCTGACCAATTCGAGATACAGATTTATTGAGCACGGTGTTGAGTGTGGGGTCCAGATATTCCTGCACATTCTGGAGCAGCACTGGGTATCCAAACTGGATGGCGTTTTCTAGAACCTGAAGGTAATCGCTCATCTGCAGGTCAATGATCTGAAGGCTCTAGAGAGCAAGAAAAAAGATGGAAGAAACACTGCGGGATTCATAGGAACAAAACAGCCCAAGGGTAGGACTCAGGAAGAGACAGGCATGGGAAGATATCCTAAAGGGATAAAACCAGCCCCCCAGCCTTATACCTGGCTTCCTTCCATGTTCTTGATCCACTTCAAGGCCTGGGCCTGCGGATCAATCATCAGTGCCCACCTGAAGGAGGAAGCATCCGTCAGAAGACAGGCTTTGCGCTTACTCCTCCTCATGCTCCCACAAGCATCCTTACCTGTTGCCACGAGTGACGATAATGCCATTCTCAGTGGAGAAGGCATCTGAGGGCAACCCTTGGATGTTCCAGTCCCGAACTTTGGTAGGATTGGACAGGAAATTATCAAAGGTGAAACGAGGTGAGCAAGGAACCTGAAGCTCCCAAATCTGTGTAGGGAAGAGCCCCAGATTTCAGTGTGTAGATCTGAGCTCAGCACCCTGCCCTTTTCTGATATCTCTTATTACTCCCAAAGGCCCTGGTCTCAGAGCCCATGGTCTCACTCATCATGCCTGAGTCTTACCTTCCTGATCCAGATCTGGTTGACAATCTCATCCCGGTAGTTGGTCAGGAAGGGTCCCATGTAGGACAGGAAGGCAGCTGCCAGGAGACAGTCACCCACCAAGTAGCCCAGGTCCTCTTCCAAGCCCTGGAGGACAGGAGGGAGGAGTAAGCCTGTCAGGGCCCCCAGCACTGGGAGAGACTGGAATGCTTTGAGGGCACTCTCTTCTGAATACTATCTGGATTAAAGAGATTATTTCCCTCTCCTAAACCTTTGTGCCCTGAGAACCCTAACCTCGTTCTAATTACTTTTCAGTTCCCCATCTTTGACAGCAATTCTGTTTACATTCTGGCGATAAGGCCTAACTCTTCCATGAAACCAGGAGCTCACTGAAGGTAGGGAGACAAATGCGATGTTTCTCTCCAGCCAATGTGCTGTGCTTTGTAGCTCTGCCTAAACATG
Source organism: Murina feae (assembly GCA_004026665.1). NCBI lineage: Eukaryota > Metazoa > Chordata > Mammalia > Chiroptera > Vespertilionidae > Murina > Murina feae. The sequence continues at coordinate 18,689 of PVJC01014089.1, read as the reverse complement.
GAAGCAGACCCCTAATGGTACAAAAATATCTTTCCTTTCACTCTTCTCACCAAATGTGAGGAAAGGGAGGGGAAGAACTCCCATGCCCTATTTTTGGATGTCCCTACAACCAGCTGTCCCTATTTTCCCTGACTGTCCCTTAACCTAAAGGGGATGGGAGCTCTTGGAACTAGTCGGCAGGGAGGAAGGAGAGCCAGGTGGTACATTTGATCTCACCTTTACTGTCTCCTCCCATCGGGCCTTCTCGCCAGCCAACCCAGACACCAGCATCCCAGCTCGCTCCAGCTTCAGCTCCATCTCCTTAGACTTCATACGAAGGTCCTCTTTTTGTGCCAGCTTCTCATCGTACTGTTTCTTCAGCATATCCAGTTTATCAGCCACCTGGGAGTAATCAGAGATAGGAATCAAACACAGGGCTTGGGGCAAGACTGTTCTGGATTCAAATCACCAATCGGCTATTTGGTGGCTGAATGACCTTGGGTAAATTGATCTCTTCAGGTCTTGGTTTTCTCCTGTGGAAAATAAGAATTGTAACATCTGCCCTATAAGGTTGTTGTAAGGAGAGAAAAAAGATACAATATGTGTGATGAGTTTTCTTTTCCTTCCCTCCACCACTCTTTCCTTGAGCCCAGAAATTACTTAGTAATGAAACTCAAAGCTGGGTAGGAGACAGACCTCTTTTTTAAAAAATATATTTTATTGATTTTTTTTACAGATAGGAAGGGAGAGGGTCAGAGAGTCAGAAACATCGATGAGAGAGAGAAACATCGACCAGCTGCCTCCTGCACACCCCTTACTGGGGATGTGCCCGCAACCAAGGTACATGCCCTTGACCGGAATCGAACCTGGGACCGGTTAGGGAGAGACAGACCTCTTGTAGCATAATAAATGACACCGAAATGCTGGCAAGAAAGGATTGGAGCGCATAAAAATGATTGCCACTCCATTCTAGGAGCCATACCCAAGAGTGATCTTGAGAGAAAAAGAAAAAGCTAGAAATGAACCCGGGAATTGTTGGAGAGAGAAAGAGGAGTCCATTCAAGGACAAGACCCAGGTCCAAGGACCCATGCCAGAGATAGGGACCTGGGAAGAGCTTTACCTGTGAGAGAAATCTCCCTCAACTCATCACCACCCTCTGGGCTCTCCTGAGGTTGAAACACATCACTTAAATCTGAAGTAGAGGACTGATCCAGCCTCTTCCAGGGCCTAGTATGTGTGCCTGACAGGCGAATAATTGTGTGTTTTGTTTTGTTTGTTTGTTTGCTTGGTATTTAAAAAATATTATTGACTTCAGAGAGGAAGGGAGAGAGACATAGAAACATCAATGATGAGAGGGAATCACTGATCGGCTGCCTCCTGCATGCCCCACACTAGGAATGAAGCCCACAACCTGGGCATGTGCCCTGACTAGGAATCAAACCGTGACCTCCTGGTTCACAGGTCAACGCTCAACCACTGAGCCATGTCAGCCAGGCATAATTGTTTCTAAAAGCTGCAAAATAATCTTGTGTATGATTGAACCATTATTCTATATAACAAGTCTTCTACTGATAGACATTTGTGTCTTACCAACATTTTCTACTATTAATGCTCCAATGAATGTCCTTGAAGGGGCATAAGCACATGTTGATGCAATTTATTTTTTATCTTAATTTTGTTTACTTTGTGAATAAGCAACTTAAAAATTCAAAAGACATAAGATCATGAGAAGTCTGCCTCCCAACCCCGCTCCCCCTCTGCCCACTCTCTTCTCAAGATACGCAATGTGACATGTTGCTTGAATATTCTTCCAGGGGTATTATCTCCATATACAAGTGTATTCCACACTGTTGTTTCCTGGATTATCAATTTTAGACTCTTTATATTGACTTTATGCTATGATAAATGACAATTTAATCTCTTATGCCTACACATCACCACCCTTTTCTCTTTATTCCTAATAGTTTTAGATCTACTGGTTACTCTTGTAACTTTAAATAACACATCGAAACCTCATTTTATAATATCTGCAAAACCATTACCTGATCTTTCCCTCAGCCCACCACCAGCATTCACCTCCCAGCTATTTTAGCTGTGCTTTTGTCTTTACATTGTTGAAGTTAACAGCATTCCCACTCAGAACCCACAGTCTTCTGTGCTTTGTCAGTAGGTTGATTATAAAGATCAAACACCATAAACAGCATCGATATATGACCTGGGCTGGTGCCCAGTGTGAGCTGGTGGCTGGTTGAGCTGCTTGTAGCTAAGGCACATTCTGATAGGTCACTGAGCATATTGAGTTGGTTGTTAAATATTTATTTTTCTGTTCCCACTGATTGCACATTTTCTCTTTCAGAAATCCTTATTGGTTGGATTGTGTCTGTTATCACTTTCTTATGTTTCAGACTTTTTACTTCTGTTTTATATTCCCTGATTCTGTCTTCCTACCCTTCTATGGAATGAATGTCATACTTTGATCATTTTAAAGTTTCCCTGAATCTTTCTTTTTCTCTGTTTGAACTCTTTCTCTTCTCATCTTATTTTTGTTTTGTGGATGTCATTTCTTCCTTAGGTTTGCTTTTGAAGTTCTTCTCTATAACTTGAATAATCTCAAGATTTAGTTTTTCTTCAAGGTTCATGTTTTGTTATAATTTTTAATCTTGGTGGTTCCCTTGCGGGTCTTTACACACTCTTTCTCCAGGGGAGGTATGTGACTGATCTGATTGGCAACATTGGAAAGAATCAACTGGGAGTGCTCAACGGAGCTCAGGCCCTTTCCTTTCAGGAGTGAGCCCAAGTTCCACTCTGCCTGCCCACAATGCCTGAGACCCGGTAAATCTGCCTGAACACAGGGTCACTACTAGTGGGGCCAACTCGTCCACAGATGTTAGCCACATTCTCCAACTTAGTCTTTAAAAGTAGTATTTTGGAATTTTATTTCTTAACTTGTTAAAAACCCAGGCATAGAAGAAGGCTGCTAATTCTTGGACCAAATCAAGAGTATATTTGCAGACCAGAAAACCTATTATGAAGCTTTGGGTGAGCCCTAGCCGCTGGTTTGGCTCAGTGGATAGAGCGATGGCCTGTGAACTGAAAGGTCCCAGGTTCAATTCTGGTCAAGGGCACATGCCCAGTTTGTGGGCTCGATCTCCAGTGGGGGACTTGCAGGAGGCAGCCGATCCATGATTCTCTGTCATCATGGATGTTTCTCTCTCTCTCTCCCTCTTCAGTCCTCTCTGAAATCAATAAAAAAATAAATAGGGGGCAACAGCAAGATGGCATAGGTAAACACCATAAATGCAGCCGTGCACAACTATTTCAAAATAACTACGAAAAGAAAACACAGATACCACCCAAACCCACAGGAAGGCTGGCTGAGTGAAAATTCTACAACTAGAAAGAGACTGAGACTCAGAGGAGTGGTGGAAGCAAAGTACAGAGGTACGGAGGCGTGCGCACAGGACTCAGGGAGAGGGCTGACGCGGTTCTTTTTCAAACCGGAGGGAACCACAAGCTCCCGGCGGCTCTTAACTCCAGTTCCAGGCAAGTTTCTGGGACCCAGATGCACACCCAGAGAAGGGGGACTGACTGGCACTGGTAGGAAATCCAAAGCGGGTTTCTCTCAGCATTGCTTGCAGCAATTACCGTGGGACACAGAGACCCAGTGTCTCTTAGCGCAGGGCTGAGAATTGGCCATAGCTATTTGCTCCGCCCTGCAGACTCCCCAAGGCCCCGCCCCTCCCAAGCTGCGTCAGAGGCTTTTGCATATAAAAGGCTGAGTAGCCTAAGGCAAAGGCTAAATCAACACCTCCTTAAAGATACAAGAGCCAGCCTCACCCAGTGGCCAGAGTGGGACCATCCTAAATAAAACTCAGATCCACAAGGGACACACTCGGGGCAGACGCAGTGAGCACAAAAGCCTCACTGAAACAACTCTTGTCCCATAAGGGTGTCTCCAGCACAGAAGTTCTCCCACTGTAGACACAGCTGACTCTCATAACCAAGTGGCTTAGAGATTAATTCCTCTCAGTGATCACCTAACTCAGAAAGGGAAGCAGCCAAAATGCGGAGACAAAGAAACAGGTCACAAATGACAGAAATGGAGGTAAGAAAACAACATGATATAGAGTTCAAAACCACGTTATTAGGTTTTTCAAGAATTTTCTAGAGACTGCCAATAAATTTAGTGAGACCTCAAGCATATGAAAAAAGACCACCTAGAAATTAAGCAAACACTGACTGAAATAAAGATAACATACAGAGATCCAACAGCAGACGAGAGGATCACAAGAATCAAGTCAAAGATATGAAATATGAAGAAGCAAAACCCACCCAGCCAGAAAAGCCAAAAGAAAAAAGAATAAAAAAATATGAAGATAGTGTAAGGAGTCTCTGGGACAACTTCAAGCATACCAACATCAGAATTATAGGGGTGCCAGAAGAAGAGAAAGAGCAAGATATTGAAAACCTATTTGAAGAAATAGCTTTTTATGAAGATGGCGCCAAAAGCTAAGAAGGAAGCCCCTGCCCCTCCCAAAGCTGAAGCCAAAGCAAAGGCTTTGAAGGCAAAGAAAGCAGTGTTAAAAGGCGTCCACAGCCACAAAAAAAAAGAAGATCCGCACGTCACCCACCTTCCGACTGGCCAAAGACACTGAGGCTCCGGAGGCAGCCCAAATATCCTCGGAAGAGCGCACCCAGCAGAAACAAGCTTGACCACTATGCCATCATCAAGTTCCCCCTGACTACCGAGTCAGCCATGAAGAAGATAGAAGACAATAATACACTAGTGTTCATTGTGGATGTCAAGGCCAACAAGCACCAGATCAAATAGGCTGTGAAGAAGCTCCATGACATTGATGTGGCCAAGGTCAACACCCTCATCAGGCCTGATGGTGAGAAGAAGGCATATGTTCGACTGGCTCCTGACTATGATGCTTTGGATATTGCCAACAAAATTGGAATCATCTAAACTGAGTCCAGCTGTCTAATTACAAATATAAAAAATTTACACTGAAAAAAAAAAAAAAAGAAAGAAAACCTATTTGAAGAAATAATGACAGAAAACTTCCCCTACCTGGTGAAAGAAATAGACTTCCAAGTCCAGGAAGTGCAGAGAATCCCAAACAAAAGGAACCCAAGGACGACCACACCAAGACACATCATAATTAAAATGCTAAGAGCAAAAGACAAGGAGAGAATCTTAAAAGCTGCAAGAGAAAAGCAGTTAGTTACCTACAAGGGGGAACCCATATGGCTGTCAGCTGATTTCTCAACAGAAACTTTGCAGACCAGAAGGGAGTGGCAAGAAATATTCAAAGTGATGAATAGCAAGAACCTACAGCCAAAATTACTTTACCCAGCAAAGCTATCATTCATAATTGAAGGTCAGACAAAGAGCTTCACGGACAAGAAAAAGCTAAAAGAGTTCATCACCACCCAACCAGTATTATATGAAATGCTGAAAGGTATCCTTTGAGAAGAGGAAGAAGAAAAAGTTAAGATAAAATTATGAACAACAAATACATATCTATCAACAAGTGAATCTAAGAATCAAGTGAATAAAAAACCTGGTAAACAGAATAAACTGGTGAATAGAATAGAATCAGAGGCATAGAAAGGGAGTGGACTGACAATTTTCGGGGGTTAAGGGGGTTGGGGTGTGGGAAAAGAATGGACAATAATTGTACACCTATGGATGAGGACAGTGCGGGGGCAAGGACAGAAGGTGGGGTGGGCACTGGGAGGAGGGGAGCTATGGGGGGAAAAAGAGGAACAACTGTAATAATCTGAACAATAAAGATAAAAATAAATTAATAAACAAACAAACTTTGGGTGGGGCTCATGAGCAGCCCTTGGGGTATGGACAGGTGTTTTGACTTGGGTGATTTGTAGAGGTTCATGTTGGGCCTGTAGGTTTTTACACTTGTGTGGTTGACTTTTAACTGCTGTTGCCTGGGTGAAAGGCTTTAAGCTAATCCTGAATTATTATTCTAACCTTGGCAGATGACTGTGTCTTTGTCCATATGTGAATGGCTGTTCCTACAGGAGCAGGACTGTTTAAAATAGTGACAAAAGAAAGATGTGGGCTTCAAGGGTGGCCTTCACGAGGTACAGTGGTGGTCTCAGGATAAAGGCTGCTGTAGCTACAATACTAATATAGCCGACTAAGTTAAAGTGGGGTTAGATTGTTTTTAGCACTGATGGACAGAATATTAGATTTTTTTCCTCATTAAACGTAGTTTTAATGGGTCTCAAAATTCAGTGACTGATTTTTTTGGTCAAGTTGTTTCCATTTAAAAGTACTGATTTTAAAAGCTAATAACCTAAAAACCTGCCACACACACATACAAACCAAAAGGTCCACAAAACATTCTCCTTTCTGTAAGTTTTACGATGCATTAATCATTAATCAGTCTTTTACTATTAAACTTAAATGGCCAGTCGAGACAAACAGTTCTGAGGCCTTTCTTCCACCACCGATTAAGACGGGGGTGGCAGGTGTTGGGGGAAATATGCGTTTAGCTTTCTGGGCAGATGTGGTGACCTTGCCAGCTCCAGCGGCCCTCTTGTCCACTGCTTTGATGACACCCACAGCAACTGTCTGTCATGTCACGAACAGCAAAATGGCCCAGAGGGTCAGAGAAGCTCTCCGCACACACGGGCTTCCCAGGAGCCGTACCAACAATGGCAGCATCACCAGATTTCAGAATCATTGGGCCATCTTCCAGCTTTTTCCCAGAATGGCGATCGATCTTCTTCAGCTCAGCAAATTTGCAAACAATGTAGGGCTGACAACTCTGCACAGGTGCGTATCCAGCACCGATTTGGCCTGGATAGTTCAGGGTAATCAACTGAGCTGTGAAGCCAGCTGCTTCCGTTAGTGGGTTATTATTGCTGTCACCAGCCATACTGCCTCAATGAACATCTTTGAGAGGCATGGTTTGTTTGTTTTTTAATATGTTAAGGGGTATGTTTTTTTTTAAATTTTTTAAAATATATTTTTATTGATTTTAGAGAGGACAGGAGAGGGACAGAGAGATAGAAACATCAATGATGAGAGAGAATCATTGATCGGCTGCCTCCTGCACACCCCCTACTGGAGATCGAGACTGCAACGTGGGCATGCGCCCCTGACCGGAATCGAATCTGGGACCCTTCAGTCCACAGGCCAACGCTCTATCCACTGAGCCCAACTGACTAGGGAGACAGACATGCTCTTGACATTGAAACCCACATCGTCCCCGAGAAGAGCTTCACTCAAAGCTTCGTGGTGCATTTCAACAGACTTCATTTCCGTTGTGACACTAACTGGAGCGAAGTCACCACCTGCCGGGTTTGCGAGCACCAGCCTCCACTCGCCTCACAGGGAAGCACCACCAATTCTGCAGACATCATGGAGGGGAAGCTGCAGGGGCTGGCCAGTCGGACCGGTCGGCGGCAGGATGCAATCCAGAGCGTCAAGCAGCGTGGTTCCACTGGCATTGCCATCTTTATGGGCAACTTTCCATCCCTTGAACCAAGCATGTTAGCACTTGGCTCCAGCATGCTGTCGTCGTTCCAACCAGAAATTGGCACAAACGCTACTGTGTCAGGGTTGTAGCCAATTTTCTTAATGTAGGTGCTGACTTCCTAAACAATTTCCTCATATCTCTCCTGGCCATAGTGTGGCTCAGTGGAATTCATTTTGTTAACAGCAACAATCAGCTGCTTCACACCCAGTGTGTAAGCCAGACGGGCATGCTCACGGGGCCGCCCATTCTTGGAGATGTCTGCTTCAAATCCACCAACACCAGCAGCAACAATCAGGACAGCCCTGTCAGCCTGAGACATGCCTGTAACCATTTACAGCTAGAACCTGTAGCACGCACGAAATCTAATGCTTTGCCAGTCAAAAAGCAATGGTTTTTGATATGGACTCTGTGTCCTGGGACATCAAAGATGGTCACATAAAACTTGCTGGTCTCAAATTTCCACAGGGAGATATTAGTGGTGACACACACTCACGTTCAGCTTTCAGTTTATCCAAGACCCAGCCCTTCCCCATCTCAGCAGCCTCCTTCAAATTTTTCAATGGTTCTTTTGTCAAGCCCACCACACTTGTAAATTAGAGGGCCAATAGTGGTAGACTTGGCGGAACCTGTGTGTCCAATGACGACGATGTTGATACGAGGCTTGTCCTTTCCCATTTTGGCTTTTAGTTGTGGTGTTTACGACGCCTATGTTCTGGCGGCAAACCCGTTGTGAAAAAGAGAATATTAGATCTGAGGCTTTTTAACTAGCAAGGCACTAGGTTCTGTGGGTTCTACAGGCTCTAGCTCTAAGTGGTTATTGCCAGGCCTAGGTAGGCAGCACTAGATCAGCTGTCCTGTTATTCAACTTCTATTCTAGCCTAAGGAGGTAGTTATGAAGAGACTAGCCTGGAGTCCATGTGGCTTGTCCACAGGAAGAAGGGCTGGAAATATTGTTTTGGCTACGATTTCAGGTGATACAAGTAGGGTAGTAGGCATGCAGGTATTGCCTACAACTTAAGGGAACATGCCTGAACAACTTAGGGGATTCAAAAAGGAGCAAAGCCATGCCTTGGCACACAAATGGCGGAGGTCTGGTTCCCCACAAGGCTCCAGGGCACGGGCTTCAGTAGGGTCAACAGCAACTTCAGTTCAGGAATCTGCTGATGGTGATATTCCAGTTACAGTAAGTATGGGGACGAGGCGAAAGCTTCCCTGCAAGGCAGTTTTCAAAGACCTCGGCAATCCCACAAAGAAAGCAGCAACATTAGCCACTGTGGTACAGGGCTGACCACACCCGATCACAACACAGAGCGGGGAACCCTGAGCTCCAGGGGGAGCTGAGATTGAAAGGATATACACAGGGCTACCATCTGGAGTGATGAAAAGTTCTGGAACAAGATAATGGTGACGGCTGCACAATATGGTGAATGGAGTTCATGCCACTGGCTTGTTCACTTTACAGTGGTTACAATGGTAAATTTTAGGTGTATTTTACCACAATAATCCTCTCTCCAAAAAAGGAAGATATGCACCTGTGGACTTCCCACACCCCCTGTACAGGAAATGCTCAGTGACGGCATTAGAGCTCATGAATCTCTGGTTAGAAGTTTCTCCGGTTTAGTGACGTTCTCGGGTCACGGTTTCCAGATAACTGACATTCTGGTGACGCTAAAACAAAGATTTTCTCCATGCATCCTCATTCCTAAAAATATCACCGAGTTTCCACTCTGGTCTTTGGGGCAATAACAACTGGTTTTCTGGGACGTGATTTTATGTGGAAGCCGTGAGTGCCTGACTGACTCCTTGAATTCCAGCAATGCTCCTGAGAGACCTGAATGTGACCGACTTAGCCTCTGAAGTCCTACAGGAACCACGTCGTTTCCAGTGAGCGACGGACCTGATTACAATGTAAGGAGCCTGAGACTCTGATCCTGAGAATCCCTCTGGTGGAGACTGAGCAGCATAAGAAATTGGGAGGATGGGTTGGGGACTTCAACTTAAGAATGTTGGCTTCTAGATTTTTAACTCATAAAATCAAGATAATTTGATTTCAGATTTTAATTTACTTGGACTTTAGTTTACAAAGCTTTAATCTCTGAAATCTAATTTCTCCCTGAGGGTTATATTCAAATTTGTGGAATTTTGTGTACTTTAGTATTGTAGCATTTTAATGCTATCATTTAATCTTACTCCATAACCTCCAATATACTATGTTGAAATGTGACATAGCTTGGAATGGGAAACAGGGAAGAAAGTGAATTTTCAATCTTGACTAAACAATTGCCTTGAAGTAGATTAAGATTCTGTCTTGACCCAATGATAGAAAAGTTAAATGATAGGCTAGAAGAATTTTGAACTCTTGATAATAGCACTCTACCTTCTGCCTTATTTGAGAATTATTTGTGCACAAACCTTACAGGAAATCACTGTTGGGTTATCTAAACTGTTCACAGTAAGTAAGAGCCTCTACTTCTGGGACAACACTGTCCCTCCTACGTATTCACTCAGACACCCTAGTCCACAGTCTTCCAGTCCATAGCAGTGATGTCGACACTCTTGCCCTATTGCGTATCCCCCTTTCGATTTGCCCCACAGATTTCATAGTTAATATCTCAGGGTCCATGCTCAAGGCCATGACAGAGACAGGCAACTCCCAAGTCAGTTTTTGTAAAGACTCCTCAAGGGATAGTGTCCTCTGTGCCTCTGTAACCTTCTGCAGTCAGCTTAGCTTTCTTAGCCAGAGGCAGAGAGTTTCTAAACAGGGCAGAGAGTGGGAGGCAGACAGGAAGGGAGAGGGGGGAGATTAGATGGGGAGAGATGAATGGTAAGGAAGCATCCCTGAAATCAGGAGAGGGACCGCAGCAGAAAAGACTGGCGTGAGGCTCACCTCCCGCAGCTTCTCCTGGGCCTCCGCCAGCGCTGCTTGCTTCTCCTGAAGCTGGGCCAGTGCAGCATTCATTCGGATCCGCTTGGGCTCCACCACCCGATACAGCCGTCCGTACATCTGCAGGGAGACAGTCAGGAGGTGGGTTGCCCTCCCCCCGCCCCGCCCACTAACCCACCAGTGGTCCCTTCCTTCTCACCTGTATCTTCCATTCCCCCCCTTCCCAGGCCTGCTTTCCTGCTCCCCACCCCACCCCACCCCACCCAACTTCTGCTCACCTCCATGGCCCGTACCCACATGCAGAGGGACTTGGCAGCAAGGGAGACGCGGCCAATAATGTCAGGCTGGAAGTCAGGCTGGGCGCAGTAGGCCCCGATCTTCTTCAGAACCTTATCTGAGATATTGTCTTTATCAAAGTTGATCAGTGATTTGATGAAGTTCTGTTCTCCTGTGGAATGCAAATCAGGGCCTCAGCCAAAAGGCCTAATCCCACCCTCATTGTCCAGGTTGCATCTCCCCTACGTAGGCATGGCCCTGTTTTCCCTCAGCTCAGTTCCCAATAACTGACCAGCCCACGTTCCTTCTGCTGACCCTGCTCCCTCCTCTAGACCCTCACAGGCCCAGGACCCCCCACAATCTTCCCAGACTCCTTTCCCATCACTTTCCATGAACAATCTCACCTGAACCATCACACTCTCAAGCTTGCAGGCTGTATTCTACCAAGAGACATATAAGAGCCAAATGTGCCTTGGAACAGAACTCAAAGCAGAGAAACCACAAGAAGGAAACAGCAAGCCTCAAGACTCTTGTTTTTGATTCTTACTCTTTTGGGGGGGGGGTAGAGGGGAAGCCATTCTTGCCCCTGGATTTTGAGATATATTCCTATATCTTTTTTAAAAATATATATTTTATTGATTTTTTACAGCAAGGAAGGGAGAGGGATAAAGAGTTAAAAACATCGGTGAGAGAGAAACATCGATTAGCTGCTTCCTGCACACCCCCCACTGGGGATGTGCCCGCAACCAAGGTACATGCCCTTGACTGGAATCGAACCTGGGACTCTTCAGTCTGCAGGCCGATGCTCTATCCACTGAGCCAAACTGGTCAGGGCTATTCCTATATCTTTATAAAAATTTCTTTTTTCTTTTTGCTTAATTTAAAATGAAATGTTTTCTGTTACTTACAACCAAAGAATCTTAACTGATATTTATGTCTTTTCTTTTCCACCATGCTGGCAGGGGTCCTCAAACTTTTTAAACAGGGGGCCAGTTCACTGTCCCTCAGACTGTTGGAGTGCCGGACTATAATTTAAAAAAAAAAACTATGAACAAATTCCTATGCACACTGCACATATCTTATTTTGAAGTAAAAAAACAAGGTGGCAAAAACACCCGGCGGGCCGGATAAATGTCCTCGGCAGGCCGTAGCTTGAGGACCCCTGGTGAGGGTCAGTACAATGCTTCATTCATCTGTGTCCCTCCGAGTGCCTGGCACACAGCAGATGATTAATAATAAATGTTGAGTGAACTGGTGTTCATCATCTCCTGGTTCTCTAGCTTACCTAGCTGCCTCTTGGACTCTGCCCAAGTGGGCTCATTGCCTCGAAGAATCATGACCGCCTGCATCACTATCTCCACCTGGGCGGGGGGCCGTCCGTAGGACTTGATTTCTCCTATATCCTTCTTGTTCAGAGACTCCAAAGCCTGGGGGGAAGGACTCACTTAGGGCACAGGGCCCACGTCAAGTCAGGTGGCAATACAGGTCCTTTATGAGGACAGAACCCAGTTCTTCTTTCCACTCCCCCAGGGCCTTTGAGACTCTTTCCTGGGTCTTCCCCCGCTAATACCCGCATGGCCTCTTCCAGGGCTGGCAGTGCCTCTTCAAGATCCTTCTGGGCATTGTCAGCCAGCGCCTGGCACTTGACTTCCTCAATTGCAATCTTCTCACTATGGGCTGTGACGGCCTAGCAAGGAGAAGAGGATGGGGGTTTATCTTCCCTTGGGCAGAGGTGGGGGTGACCATGTTGGTGTAACAGGCAGAGAAAATGCTGAAGCCGTTGTGAGGAATGGAACATGCATCCCGACAGAGTAGCTGAGGGAGACTGGAAGCCTCAGCCTGGTGAGCACGGGGAGGAGGGGGGCTTGAGGGGCAGGATGCTGCCGGGCCCCCACCTTCTGCTGCTCATCCGCTTCCCGCTTCTGCTGCACGATGATGACCAGGTACTCCTCGCACTGTTTCTGGAAGTCAGCCACCTTTTTCTTGGCTTCCTCCAGCTCCACAGACATCATCTCCACCTTTTCCCTCGTCTCATCGATCTTGAACAGTCCCGTCCGCAGCTTATTGGCCTGGTCCAGCAGCTCCTGCCGCTTCTCCGCCAGCAGCCTGGGGGACAAAGGCGAGCACGGTGCGTGGAGAGGCTGGACTCCCAGAAAGAGGGGTTCCCTAGACAGCCTCACTCCCATTGTGTCTCAGGTCCCTATCTTCCTTTCTGTTGCCACCACACTCTGGTCAGGTTTTTATTCCTTCCTTCCTGGATCATAGCCAACGGCTTCCCAACTGGTCTTTGTGCTTCCAGACTCTCATCCCTCTGACTTACTCTACCTCTCAGCTCGCTAACACCGTTCTCACCACACCACTTCCCTCCCTGGAATCTGCCACTGTCCCCCTGGTGCGGCAGGCAGGAGACTGCGGTGAACTAGAAAACAAAACTGCCCCAGAGGGTGGCCCTCTTTGTCTTTAGCCTGGTTTCTTTCATGTGGGAATGAGTGTGGGCTCAGAACTGCCAAAATTTCTGATTTTCAGAGAGAAGTTGGAAATCTGAATTTTTCTAAGGCTCCCGAATTTTAAATGTTGGCACCTCATTCAAAAAGTTTTAACATTGTCCAAGCCATAAAAACTGTCTATGCAGGATTGTTTTCTGGGTTAAATAAGAACATGCACGTAAAGGGCTTAGCGTGGTAACCAGCAAATAGTAAACTCAATGTAAGCCTATGACCCAGGGAAGGCAAGGACTTGATTTTGTTAGCTGGCACATTGCAAGTATCTAGAATAGTGCCTGGCACATAGTAGGTGCTCAACAATACACATTTAATTAATGACTAAATGGTGACTATCATTATTATTACAAATGGCATTTTCTTCACTTCGATTAAAATACTGAATCCAATAAATGAGGCTTTTTTTTACATTTCTCTTATATCCTTCAAAACAAATTATTGTTGTGTTAGGCAGATAAAAATACTCAATCCACCTTAATAAATAAATATATAATTCTTAGGAATGGTGGAAAGTCTAGAAGATATTAAAGGCAGAGAGGCGAGGACTGGGTGCATATATTATGGGTATACGTGGCAGTGTCACCATTGTATTGTGGTTGGAAAAAGAAACATCATTCCAGAAAATAAGGACAAAGGGAGTGTGAAGAGGGCTCTAGAGACAGCCACACCCCTGGAGGACCCATCTCTCCTTTATTACTCCCCTGGGCAAGCTTAAGGCCCCTTGTATCTCTACTCTTCCACATCAGTGCCCAGGTCCTTGAGCCAGTCCCCTTGGCCAGCTCCCAGATATTTTCCATGACATCATTTCAGTAATTGCTTTCAAAGACACCAATCTCCCTGGCCCTTTATGTCCCCTTCTCGTCTTCATACTTCTTATATCCAGACACAAGTTCCAGGTAGTTGGTGGGTGTGACATAGTTGTATCTTCGCAGTTCCAGCAGCATCTTCTGGGAATACTGAGCCACTGACCAGTGCATCGTGACGAAGATCTGGGCCACCTTCCTGTGGATCTGAGGCCAAAGGGTAAAGGCTATAGGACAGCGGGCGAGGGCAGATGGAGAGTGAAACGGAAGAGAGCCCAGCGGGTGTGGAGAGAGATGGGAAGGGGATCTCACATTCTCCTGAGTTCCCAGGTCTACTCCCATGAGGTACTTCTCAGCCACTTCTAGCAGGGCTTCTCGGGGCCACTCGGAGAACCAGTTGATCGTAGTGCAGTTCACCAAGGCTGGGTACTGGCGGATCCAGTTCCTGGCGAGGGGTTTTGAGAGGCAGTTAAGCCCATCTGCAGAGTCAGCCTCCAGATACTGGCTTTGTCACAGGTCCACCTACTTTCTAGGAACCTGAGTGCTCCTGTATCTCCTTGTCCAGATTCTGCTCCCCTCAGAACTAGTTCAGTGAAGTATTTAGAAACAGGTTCTGAGGCCAGAAAAGCCAGATTCTATATTTTTAGGTGTGCATCTTGGGCAAGTGAACTAATCTTTTGAATGTCAGCTTTCTAACTTCTAAAATGAGAATAACAAAGCATACCAGGTAAGGTTGTTAGGAGATTCAGTGAAGTGACACGTAAAATACAGCGTCTGGCACATGTATACACCATATACCTTAACTATAAAAAAATAAACAAAATGGCAACCCACATTGCCTCTCCGTACAAGTTCTGTCTTCATCCTACTTTCTAATGCTCTTAAAAATCCAGTCATTGGGGGAAGGGCAGGGGAAAAAAGAAATATAAGTACTAATCTTTGTAAAACTTTATGTAATAAAAAAAAATAAAAAAAATAAAACATATAAGAAGAGAAAAAAAAATCAAGTCATACCAAAAATGGGCAAATGAAATGAGGTCTGTACATACAATGGAATATTATTCAACCTTAAAAAGGAAAGAGATTACACGGATGAACCTTGAGGACATTATGCTAAGTAAAATAAGCAAGTCACAAAAAGTCTCTATGATTCCACTTAGATGAGACAGAAAGTAGAATGGTGGTTGCCAGATGGGGGAATGGAAGAAATGGAAAGTTATTCAGTGGGTGTGGAGTTTCATTCTGCAAGATGAGAAATTTTAGTGATCTGTTGTACTACATTGTGAATATACTTAACGCTACTGAGCTGTACACTTAAAAATGGTTAAGATGGTAAATTTTATGTTATGCAGTTTTCATCGCAATTAAAAATTTAAGAACACACAAAAAATCACCCTCTTACCCTCTTCCCTCACAAAAAACACACACGATCTAGTCACACCAAGATGTAGAGGACAACTTCTATGTAAGTAGCAGAAACTTCCTGACAAAAGGCAAGATCTATGGGAAGGAGATGGGGCATATAGAGTGTAGAGACTGACACTCTTCATGGGACTCACTCCCAGAAGGCATGGGAGGCCAAAGAGAGGAGGAAACATGCTGGGCCATCACAGGGAGGGAGGCAGAAGGCTATACAAGAGGAGTTACCTGAAGGGGTCGCCCACAGGGCTGAGGCAGAGAACAATGTGCAGGTTGTCGCGCACTCGCTCAATGAGGTAGGCAAAGAGGCTGTCCGAGGACTCTGACACGTGCTCTGCCCGGGCCTGCTCTATGATGTGTGTCTGGATCTGCACAGAAGCCACATAGTGTTTGTTTGTTTGTTTGTTTTATTGATTTCAGAGAGGAAGGAAGAGAGAAACATCAATGATGAGAGACAATCATTGATTGGCCACTTCCTACATGCCCCACACTGGGGATGGAGCCTGCAAACTGGGCATGTGCTCTGACCAGGGATCAAACCATGACCTGCAGGTTCATAGGTCCATCCATGCTCAACCACTGAGCCACACCAGCTAAGCTGAGAGCTGCAGTTTCAATGGCAGAAACTGAGAGGGCAGCAGGTAAGTCTGAGCTGACAGGGTGTAGGTTTTAAAGCAGTTCCACCCAATGGGGTCCCTAGAGGGAAGATGACTGAAGAGAAACAGCTCTTCCAGCTAACTGGGGGGAAGGTGTAGACAGACGGGGGCACAGTAGCATATTCTGGGATCTGGGCTTCTTCAGGTTAGTCAGGAAGGTCAAAGAATCAGTAAGTTGAGGGATGGAAGGAATCATACTTCTTCGAATTCATCAGTCTTGTAGAGATTTGGGACCTCGCCTGAGCTCAGGATGTTGTTAATGTCCTCTAGGAATGATTCATCAGCAATTTGGGTATCCACAAAAAGGAAGGATGTAGTTCTGAGTTCTACCCCAGTTTGGCTGTATAGACGTTTGATATCTGGGTCAGATGAGAAAAGAAGGAAAAGGAAACAGACAGGCTCTTCAGGTTCACCCGCCCATCTCTTATTCCTCTTCCAAGAATTAGGTATCTCACCCCAGCCTTCAACACATACACACATCATGCTACACTCCACATGGGCCTGGCACAGCTCACTATCTGGCTTCCATCCCTCCTCTCTCTTGTCATTGCAGCAAGTCAGGCATCTGATCTTCCATTCCTATCCCCAAACCCTCTCCTGTTTCAAAAACATACCTTCTCGGAACTCTTGCTTCCGATAATGTTTGCTGACTTCAATCTGGAAGGTGATGTACTCACAGATGGATGAGGCCAGGCGGGCTAGACTCTGGCGCCCACTGCCCCCAATGCCCACCAAGAGCATGTTGCCCCGAGGCTGTCCAATGACCCGCACAATCCTTGTGACTGGAGGTAGGGAAGTGGGGGATAAGGGTAATGAGTTGGCTGAGCAACCTCAGGGGACCTCCAGGCCCTAGACTAGGGACTGGGATACCTGCAACTGAAATAGAGGGACCAAGAGGTGTGGAAAGAGGTTAGTATCTGAAGCCCTGGTGGCAATTCAGCTTTTAACCTCTACCATGTCTATTTAGACACCACTGTTAAGAAAAAGTCCCACCCATTGCCACAAGGGCATCTGGAGCCAGGAAGGAAGGTAACTTCTGGAAGAGACCTGGGAAGGAATCCATATTTCCTTGGAAATACCACATAAATTGGGATGCTGGGGAAGGATATGGGAATAGGAAATGCTCACTGTGTTCAATGGCCTCTCGGAAGAGCACCAGATGCATTGGCACAACAGAAGGTGACAGATTGTACTCATTTAGGGCCGTCTCCATGGCTGTCTTAAGTACTGTCAGATCAGTCAGGTCTTCGTACACCTTGGGTTCCCTCAAGAAGTCCCCTGGGTCATGGGAAGAGGGGGTCAGAGTCTCAAATGCCTGGTCTTCTCCACACTTCCCCGAAGAGCTCTAAGCATCAGGTCTCCATGCCCAATTCTCATTCTATCCCATCTCCAGAGTCTCCAGCCTATAGTAGCACAGCTCCCAGCTCACCAAAGATAGGAGGACGTTTGTTGGGACAAAGATTATGAAATGTGAGGTCAAAGAAGGAGCCGAGTTTGTCACTTAGGATAGCCACAAAAGCTTCTGTGTCTGCCGTGTCAACCAATCGGTCAGAGAAGACTCTGTTGGGAGGGAGTTGGAGTGAAATCTAAGAATAAGAAGGATTCTGACCCTAGGAAAAGGAGCATTGGGGTGGGGTTAGAGGCAGGGCTTGGAGCAAGGCTGCTGAAATCTGGATCTATAGAGACACACACATCTCACCTGAAACATTCATGGATCCAGAGCCGTGTAATGCTGGACTTGGTGTCGTGGAAGTCCTTGTTGGCTCTGAGCATGCCCTGAAATACCTGGGGAAGAGGCATGCTATTGGGATGGAGGGAGGAAAGAGATTTCCTTCAGAAATTTTAGAGGTAAGGTGATTTGGAGTCTATCAAATGCTACTGAGCTCCAAGGCTTACTTGACAAGAGAATACCTGTAAGAAAGCTGTGCCAGGCAAAAGGGGCAAGTCAGATGGAGTTTTACCTTGGAGATATCTCGAAGGTTGAAGAGGTAATGGATCTTGGCAGGTGTGGGCAGGAAGCGTTGTACCACAGTGTTGTATACATCTAAAGTGGCCTCAGTCACCACATTCCCAATGGGCTTCACCTCTTCCTCAAAGTCCTGAAGCTTCTGATTGATCATGGTGCCAAATATTCGGATGATCTGAGACTCCTAGAAAAAGGCCTCTGATTCACTTTCACAGGTTCCTGGCATTTTAGCCAAGACTGGGACAGGGTGAAGTGAATGAAGCACTCATCTTGGGGAAGAATTTAAGAAGCACACACAAAAAACAAACAACACGAGAGGAGAAACAAGATGGCGGCATAGGGTGGACACCGCATATGCAGCTGTGAACAACTATTTCAGAGAAACCACGAGAGGAACACACGGACGCCACTTGCACCCACGGGACGGCTGGCTGAGTGAAAATCCTGCAGCCAGAGAAGAGTCTGAGACTCAGAGCAGCGGCGGAAGCAAAGTGCAGAGGTACGGAGGCGCGCGCACGGGCTCGGGGAAGGGCAGATACCGGAGGCCGTGGTTCTTTTCCAAAACGGAGAGAGCCACAAGCTCCCAGCGGCTCTGAACTCCAGCTCCAGACGAGTTTTGGAGGTCCCACAGACAACCAGAGACTAGCATCAGAAGGAAATCCAAAACGGGTTTCTCTCAACGTTGCTTACAGA
>PVJC01014088.1:0-36964 GCA_004026665.1 Murina feae | reverse complement strand
ATAAGAAGAAATAAAAGGCATCTAAATTGGAAAAGAAGAAGTAAAACTGTCCTTATTCACAAATGACATGATACTGTACATAGAAAAACCTAAAGACTCCATCAAAAAATTATTAGACTTAATAAATGAATTTGGCAATGTAGCAGGATACAAAATTAACACCAAGAAACCTATGGCATTTGTATACACCAATATTGAACTTACAGAAAGAGAGACTAGAAAAGCAATCCCATATACCATCACACCAAAAAAATTAAGATACCTAGGAATAAACTCAACTAAGGAGGTAAAAGACCTATATGGGAAAAATCACAGGACGCTGAAAAAAGAGATAGAGGAAGACATAAACAGATGGAAGAACATACCGTATTCATGGATTGATAGAATCAACATCATCAAGATGTCCATACAACCCAAGGCAATCTATAGATTCAATGCAATCCCCATTAAAATACCAACAGCATATTTCACAGACCTAGAATGAACTTTCCAAAAATTCGTCTGGAATAAAAAAAGACTCCAAATAGCTACAGTAATCCTGAGAAAGAAGAACAAAGTAGTGGGATCTCAATACCAGACATCAAGCTGTATTACAAAGCCACTGTTCGCAAAACAGCCTGGCAGAAGAACAGACATACAGATCAATGGAATAGAAGAGAGAATCCAGAAACTGACCCAAACCATCATGCTCTATTAATACTCAACAAAGGAGGCATGAACATACAATGGAGTCAAGACATCCTCTTCAATAAATGGTGTTGGGAAAATTGGATAGATACAAGCAAAAAAATGAAACTAGACCACCAACTTATACCATACACAAACATAAACTCAAAATGGATCAAGGTCTTAAATATAAGATGGAAAACCATAAAAATACTAGAGGAATCCACAGGCAGCGAAATCTCAGACATGTGCCAACACAATTTCTTCACCGATACAGCTCCTAGAGAAATGGAAACTAAGGGAAAAATAAACAAATGGGACTACATCAAAATAAAAAGCTTTTGCACAGCACAAAGAAACCATCAAGAAAACAACAAGAAAGCCCACTGCATGGGAGAAGATATTTGCCAATGTTATTACCAATAACGGTTTAATCTCCAATATTTACAGAGAACTCATACAACTTAACAAAAGGAAGATAAACAACCCAATCAGAAAATGGGCAAGCGACCTAAATAGATACTTTTCAAAAGAAGACAGAGGAAAGGCCAAGGGACATATGAAAACATGCTCAAAGTCACTAATCATCCGAGAGATGCAAATCAAACGACAATGAGATACCACGTCACACCTGTCAGAATGGCTATCACCAACAAATCAACAAACAAGTGCTGGTGAGGATACGGAGAAAAATGAACCCTCGTGCACTGCTGGTGGGAATGCAGACTGGTGAAGCCACTATGGAAGACAGTATGGAGTTTCCTCAAAAAACTAAAAATGGAACTCTCATTTGACCCAGTGATCCCACTTCTAGGAATATATCCCAAGAAACCAGAACACCAATCAGAAAGGATATATGCACACCTATGTTCATAGCAGCACAATTCACCATAGCTAAGATTTGGAAACAGCCTAAGTGCCCATCAGCAGATGAATGGATTAAAAAACGTGTTCCATTTTCACAATGATACTATGCTGTGGTAAAAAAGGAGCTCTTACCATTTGCAACAGCATGGATGGAACTGGAGAGCATTATGCTAAGTGAAATAAGACAGCGAAAGATAAATACCCCATGATCTCACTCATTTACGGAATATAGTGAACAACATAAACTGATGAACAAAAACAGATCCAGAGACAGAGAAGCATCAATCACTCCAACAAACCTCAGAGGGAAGGTAGGGGTAAGAGGGAGAGATCAACCAAAGGACTTATATGCATGCATATAGGCCTAACCAATCGACACAGACAACAGGGGGTGAGGGCATGAGTGGAGGAGATGGGGGGTAATGTGGATAAGGACACATATGTAATAACTTAATCAATAAAGAAATTTTTTTTAAAAAGATGTAAACAGGACTAAATAAACAAAGAACTGAGAGGGCGGGTTGCTAGGGATGATGATGTCTGAAGAAGAGCGGTGGAGAGCAGCAGACAGGAAAGAGCACTGACCTGGGAGGCCCAGTCCCAGTTCTTGCCTCCCATATTCATGGAGTGATCTTGGGCAAGGTCACTCCAACCTCTCTGAGCCACAGGTTCCTCCTCTGTAAAAATCAATGTTAAAAAAAAAAACTCTCTTACTCATAGACACAGAGCGTGGACTGGTGGTTGCCAGAGGGGAGCGGGTTGGGGGCCTGGGGGAAAAAAGTGAAGAGATTGAGAAGTACAAATCCGTAGTTACAGGATATAAAGTACAGCATAGGAAATACAGTCAGTAATATTCTAATAACTATGTATGGTGCCAGGTGGGTACTAGAGATATCAGGAGGATCACTTCATAAATTATATAACTGTCTAACTGCTATGTGGTACATCCACAACTAATCTAATATAATAAAAGAGTAATATGCAAATTGACCATCGCCCGAGACACCTAAGCCACGCCCACCGGCCAAGCCATGCCTCCCAGCCAATCACAGCAGCTGTATGCAAATTAACCCAGCCAAGATGGAGGTTGGCAGGGCGGCTCTGCACTGGGAGCCTCCGTGGCCAGCACAGCTGTGCCAGGTGTGTCAGGTCAGTGTGGGGAGGTCCTGCCTGGGGCCTCCTTGGGGGCGTGCAGGAGCACCCACCCAGGGTTCGTCTGCTGCCTTCATCCACCCCACCCCACCCCCGAGGCCTCCGCAGGGCGTGTGGGAGCATCTGCTGCACAGTGCGGAGCATCCGAAGCCAGTCTCTGCCCGGCTCCATCCCAGGTGTGTTCATTCAGCAGCAGGGCCCCACCGAGGGATCCTGCACCAGTGTCCGCCCCTGGCTCGTGTCCCCAGGTGTGTCCCCTCAACAGTGGGGCCCACCAGGTGTGTGCGGTCGTGGGCCTTCCAGTGGGAAACGTCCAGGCCTGCACTCACCAGCCCTCCCACCCCTCAGTGCAGAAACCCTGAAGGGGTTGTGGGCAGCTTGAAAATGGCCCTCAGGCCCTCATTCAGGCTGGTCAAGCACGCCAGTGGGTGGACATCTCTCCCGAGGTGTCCCAGACTGCAAGAGGGCACAGGCCGGGCTGAGGGACCGCCCCCCCACCCTGAATGCACAAATTTTTGTGCACCGGGTCCCTAGTACAAAATAATACTGAATGTCAACTGGGATTGAAAAACAAAAGTTAAAAGTTCTTTAAAAAAAAAAAAAAAATCTGCCTTGCCCCCGTGGGCTGGATTTCTGTGACAGGGCTTTTTTTACTCCACAAATACAAGTTAGGATGCCACATAGGGTAATGTCAAAACCCCATACTAGACAATGGAAAGGATATCCTCAGGGGAGGATTAACAAAACAAAACAACAACAAGCCCATACTACATAGAGCCTTGATTTCCTCAACTCTGCTTTCTAGTCAATTACTGTTGGTCTATTAGGAAGCCATGAAAATTTTTTAATTGAGGTAAAATTAGTATATAACATTAAATAAGTTTCAGGTGTATAACATTATAACTCGACATCTAGATACACTACAAAGTGGTCACCACCAAAATCTAGTTACCATCCTTCACCATACAATTGACCCTCTTCACCCACTGCACCACCACCCATCCCCCCACCTTCCCCTCTGGTAGCCTCCGAGCTGTCTCTGTATCTATGAGTTCGTATTCGTTCATTTGTTTTGTGTGTTTTTAGATTCTACATATGTGTAAAATCATGCAGAAATATTTGTCTTTCTCCATCTGACTTATTTCATTTAGCATAATATCCTTTAGGTCCATCCATGTTGTCGCAAATCGCAAGATTTCCTTCTTTGTTATAGCTGAGGAGTACCCCGTTGCATACATATACCACGTCTTCTTCAGGCAATCATCACTGGCTGGACACAGGTTGTTTCCCTAGCTTGGCTTTTGTAAATAACACTGCAGTGAACATAGGTGTGCATATATCTTTCCAAATTAGTGTTTTCTCATTGAAACCATAGATTTTTGTACTTGACTTTTGGCCACTGACTGAACTATATTGCTTCTAATACTTATAGATTTAGAGTCTAGGATTTCCTCTAGCCAGATGATCATATCATCAGCCAAAAAAAAAAAAAAAAATGACACCTTTATCTCTTCCTGTCCATTGCTATGTTTCTCTTACCTTTCTCTGGTCTTACTGCACTGGCTCAGGCCCACAGTTCAATGTAGAATAAGAGAGGTGATGGTGGGCCTTCCTGTCTTATTCACAACTTGAAAGGAATGTGTCTCACATTAACCTAGTATTAAAAATAGCATTTGCTATAGATTTTAGTAACTATCTAGCATCAAATTAAGGAAGTTCCCTTCCATGCCAAGTTTGCAGTGTTTTTCATCAAGTGCCAAGTGGATTATGTTGAATGCTTTTTCTGAAGCTAGAGAGATCACCACGCCATTGTTCCCCTAAGTCTGTTTTCATAGACAAATGCATAGCACTGGACTCCACTGACCCAACACCGACATCTGGGTCTCCCATCTCCACCTGGGCACCGAACCCTCGGTTGGAAGAGAGAGATGCCTTGGTTCTGATGGCTCTTGTGTCTACTGTAGATAAAAAAAAAAGTACAGAAACTCTCTGTTGTAGCCTGACATGGAGATCAGAGAGGCCACAGAATGCATGATGCCATTTATATGAAACTAGAGGCTCAGTGCACAAAATTTATGCACTGGGGGGGGGGGGTACCCCTCAGCCTGGCCTGCGCTCTTTCGAAGTCCAGAAGCCCTCAGGGTATGTTCTACCACCGGCTTAGGCCTGCTCCCTTAGTGCAGCCACGGAGGCCGGAGAGGCTCCTGCCATTGCCACTGCACTCACCACTCGTGAGCCCAGCTTCTGGCACACTGACCAGCAGGGGGCAGCTCCTGAATTGAGCATCTGCCCCTTGGTGGTCAGTGCGTGTCATAGCAACCAGTCATTTCTCCAGTCGATTTGCATATTATCCTTTTATTATATAGGATGGTAGGGCAGGCAAATCATAGGGACCAGAAGCCGTCTTGTGGCTGCCAGGGCTGAGCGAGGAGGGAATGGGGATAGAGTTTCTTCTGGGGGTGGAACAAATGTTCTGTAATTAGATGATGTGTGGATGACTATACTGTAAACCACTTTACAAGGGTAAACTTTATGGTCTGTGAGTAATAAAATTCAGTAAGCTGTTTGTTTTTTCAATTTTGATGGGAGAGAGAAAGAATATGAATGTACCAAGTTAGGAGGAGCTTCCCTGCCCTACATGTTAACATCTGTCATGTCTGCACTGGCAGTTCTAAAGGGGTGGGACCAGCACCCCACACACTGTCCTTCCATTGTCCAGACCTGGGCAGGCCTCTCCCGCCAGACCACTGCCCTCCTCCCTCCCATGAAGCAACCAAGGCAGGCATGGAACATTCTCGAAACATTCCCAGGAAACACCTCTGGAAATATTTATTCATCCGGTACAGAAGCTCGACGCATTCCCCAAGCCCAGGATGGGGAAGGACATGAAACCAGGGGGATACCTTGCTCCCCGTTCAAGTACAGTTTGGGCTTCAGGGATGACAGACTTCAAAAGAGACAAATCTGGCATAAAAACTGCTGGAGGCTCCATTAGCAAGGCAGAGCAAAAAATAGGACTCACATCCCCCTGGTGCCCTCGGGGCCCCTTGCACCGCTAAAAATAAAGCCAGGCCCTGGTATTTGTGATGCCAGCGTTCTCAGGAGTCCTGCAGGGCCAGCCTCCCTCTGGGCTTCCTCAGAGTTTCCTTGCTCCCCTCTCTCTCCCCAACTTCAGCGTGGATTTCCACAGCACAAGGCGACAGCAAGGAGTCCAAGACCGAGAGAAATGTTTCCTCGAGGCAGGGACAGATTTCTTCTGATGTCCCACTTCAAGATGTGACCCAGGGCTTCAGAACCAAACGCTGGGACTCCTCAGGGGGACAGGGTCTGAGCATCTCTCTTAGTGTAGGGGGCGGGACACAGATCCATTCAATGATGGGAGACCCCACCCCAACCCACTAGGGTCCTGGCCAGTACTTAAGGGAAGGAGTCAAAAGTATGGGGGCAGCCCTGGAGCATCTGGCTCAGAGGTTAGAGTGTCAGCCCACAGGCTGAAGGGTTATGGGTTCGATTCCAGTCAAGGGCATGTACCTCAGTTGCAGGCTGGATCCCCACCCAGGTTGGGGCGCATGAAGCAACCAATCGATGTGGGTCTCTTACAACAATGTTTCTTTCTGTGCCTCTCTCCCTCCCTTCCTACTCTCTCTAAAATTCAATGGAGGAAATATCCTCGGGTGAGGATTACCAACAACAATAAAAGTGTGGGGGCAGAAGGGGACCTGCTGAGGCAATATGCCAGCCTGAGCTCACACCCACCCCTCCCATTACACAGCAGCAAGTGCCACCTCTCCTTCTTTCACAGGCGCCCACCCCAGGGCTGCCCACTCACGCAGAACCATGTGTCTAGCTCCCTGGGTTATAATCCCGGCTCTACACTTAGTAACAGTATGAACTTGGTTAAGTACTTCACCTCAGTTCTCCGCCTCTAAAATAAGGACAATAACCTCTCCTACCTCACCAGGCTCATCGGAAGCTCTTGCAACTGTGCCTGACACAGAAAGGTATACAAGGGTGCCAGTGATTGTTGGGGACCCATACAGTGTGTCTCCAGGGAAGCTCCTGGCATTGGCGGCCAGGCAGCTCCTGATGGTCCGGGACCCCCTGCATGGCAGGATGTGACCCTTTCTGACCTCGGGGAGGTAAATGCTCTCAGTGCCTCCCTTCCCTCGCCCCCGTCCACGTGAAAGTGGTGAGGACAGGACTGGAAGATTAGTGCACCAATACCGCCTCTGTAAGACCCACTGTGGGCACAAAAGAGCCTTCCCATTAAGGACAGGGAAATAGAAATTGAAAAATACAAAAAGCCATCAGCAGGCATGGCATTTACTAGCTTTGAAAAGTTATCAAATCCCCCTCTTCAGGTCCTTAGAGATGGACTTATGTCAGAGCTGCCATTCCCTTCCTAACGATGAGCAGACAGCGCCCATGGGAGTGGCAACTGGAAAACCAACACTTTCCTCTGAGGCCTCCTGGTCCCTGGGAACTCTATGTCCCGACCTCACCACCCAGCCCCTCCCTTTCATGGGCAGCTCGGGGGGCCCACCACATGCCACCGTGAGCCCCGAGGCTCTCAAAGGCCAGGCTCATCGGAGGCGTGGCTGCAGGAACACAGTGGCCATAAAATAGCCTGGAGGGTGAGCACAAGGAACAGCCATAAAACCCCGCAGTTACAACAGCAGACAGACAGACAGCGGGCAGCAAAGACACCAGCTGCTCCTGCTCCCCGGAACCACAATGGGTGTTTCCACCCAGGTCCCCACCCGCTGCAGCCAGAGCCACACACTGCAGGCCCAGAGGCACCTGCAAGAAGAGGCGCTCACGAGCGGCCAGGGCTACACCCGGGGCCTTCCCAACGGAGGTCGCACAGGCAGCACAGGAGAGACCTGGCGCCCTGCCTGCCACCGGGAAGGTCTCCGTGAATGGTACCCTTCAGCCCTCCTAAGCCTCAAAGCGCGCCGGCACGCTGGGTGTGATTCCTATCTTTCAGATGGGGAAACCGAGGCTCTAAGAAAACGCACGGGCTTCCAGCCAGATCTGTCTGTCCCCAAACGTGGGCTTGGCCCACCCTGCACTCTCTCAATTGTTCCTGGAGAAGCCCAGGACCAGGCTGTCGGGGATGCCAGGACGGAACTTGGCGGCCTCTCAGCCCTCTGCTGAGTGGCTTTCTGACATCAGCCTAGAGGGCAGCTCCCATACCCGAGGGACAGTCCCAGTGCTGTCACAGGGGTGGGCCCCGAGCATCCTCTCCGTGGCCGGGGAGGGGGTGGGCTCCAGCTTTCCCTGTCCTAGGTCAGGCCCACAGGCCCTCGGATCCGACACATGATAATGATAGCGGAAGTGGCTCCCTAAGTGCCCAATGTCTACCCACATTAGCCCACTGCATTGGCACACAGCCTATGGGGAAGGTGCCCATTTTACAGAACACTGAGATTTATAGAAGATATGCAACTGTCCAGGGTCAGGCAGCCAGAAGTGGCAGAGCCGGGCTGGGCATCGGCTGACCTCAGGGACACACTCACTCAGTGCCCACCCTGTCAGTCACACCGCAGTGCTGTGGCCTAGGTATGCACAGGCACCCCTTCCACCCTCGCTCCAGACCTCTGGACCCTGTGGCCCTCTCAGGCCCTCTGCAGGAAAAGCTGCTGAGAGGCCAGGCTGGCTGTAAGCTGCTGGTCACCCAGCCCCGCGCCGAGTCCCACTCCCACTTGTCTGGAAGGAGGCGGTGGCCAGGTACAGGCACTTCCTCCAGAGAAAAGGCAGACCCAGCAGTCACTGCCACAGCACTCCTTAGGCCAAGGAAGGCTGTCTACACCTGGCAGTCCCCTTCTTCCTAAACCCTTGGTGCCCCCCACCTCCATCCCACCGGCACTGAGGGAACCAGCAAGTGAAGGGGAGCCCTCCCTTTCTGACGCAGGCGGAGCCATGCGCGGTGTGCCCAGTTCAGCCAACTCTTCCCGTCTTGGTCGTCCCGTGCCTCCTTGGGCACCATAACCATGGGGAAGACCCTACAAGGCCTCTGGGGAAGCCGACCTTCCCAGAGACCCGAGCCGCACCTGAAGCTGCCCTTGGCAGTGGCCACGATCAGCTCTCCATCCTAGGAATTTGGAGTCACCTAACCAGGCCAGGCAGGAATGGGGTGTGTGTGATGCTGCACTTGGGATGCCTCCAGGCGCGATCTTTAGCAACCTTTAGGCAAAGACGGGATTTATCAGATAAAAGGAAAACCTGAGAGCAGGGTAGGGAAGAAGCTGGGTGTCAGGAAGGGTGACAGGGAGCTTCTGAGACTCCGAGGAAATGCCAGGCAGTGAGAAGGGGAGGTGTGGGGCAGCTAAGGCTGAGGAGGGCAGTGCTGGGAGTCAGGCGAGCGCCACATGAAGGACTGGGCCTCCTCACCTGTCTGCAAGGTGCTGCGCCCCTGCTGAGCATGCTCTTTCGACTCCCCTACCCTCTTCTCCCTTGAAAACCTCCTTCACTGACACATGGTAGTCAGCTAAGATGCCCCCCCTGATGCCTACATCCTAATCCCCAGAACCTTCCAGAGTTTCTTACATGGCAAAGGGGCTCTGTACGTGTGATGAAGGAAAGAATCTTGAGGTAGGGAGAGTCTCCTCTAATAAGAGGAGGCAGAGTAGATGTGACCACAGCAGAGACCGTAAGTGATATGATGGTGGAAGCAGAGACCACAGTGATGTGCTCTGGAGATGATGGAAGGGGCCACAGATGGGAACACAGGTGGCCTCTGAAGCTCCAGAAGGCACAGTTAGGATTCTCCGCTCAGTCTCCCAAGGAAACCAGCCTTGCAGATGCCATGACTTTAGCCCCGTGAAACTAACTGCAGACTTCCCACCTCTATGCTGGTCGGAGAATAACATGCAGTGTTTAAGCTGCAGGTTTGTGGTCATTTGTCACGGCAGCAGTAGGAAAGTAATGCACACACGCAGTGCCTGGCACACGGGGTGCTCAACGATGCTGGGAGACCCTCACTGTACCTGTCCAGAAGGCACTGGGATCCAGAAACAAAGGCCCACCTGCCCTCACAGAGCCCATCTGTGATATGTGTGCACCCCCACAACACACACAGAATCTTTTTCTTCCCCAGCAACCGACAGCCCTGTCCGTTTCATGATGGGAGAGATGAGAATACAGAATCCTGGAGGTCAAGCACAGCACATCCCAGTCACAAACAATCCCCTGGCTGAGGGACAGCTCCAGACACAAAGGCCATATTGTGATTCCACGGACAGCAAGTGTCCACTGAGACAGAAAACAGACTATGCAGGGGCTGGGAGCAGGCGAGGCGGGGCGTGGCCACTTACTCGGTACACAGCTTCCTCTGGAATGACAGACACGTCCTGGAATTAATAGTTATGGTTGCGCAGCTTTGTGAATATACTTAAAACTACTAAACTGTACACTTTAAGATGGTGAATGTTATGTCAATTAACAAGAGAAAAGACTCACTGGAAAACGCCGTGGAGTGGTCAGGTTTTCAGGCTCTCGGGCCAGACTGTCCGGGCTCAGCTCCTTGTTCACACCCTGCGCTGTAGCTCAGGCAAGTTACTTAGCCTCTCTGCACCTCAGTTTTCCTATCTGTAAGTGGGGTAATAATTGTGCCAACCTCACCAGGGCGCTATTAAATCTGATCACATGTAGGGGACTTTGACTGCTTCACAAACTCCCACCGTCCCCCTTCCGTGCAGACCCTGTTTTTCATATGGGGTCTTTAAGGTTCTGAAGACCCTGACCAGACCCTCTGGCCTTGGTCTGTCCAATCAGATTCTCAGGGCCTGTGGAAGGAATGCTCCACCAAAGGTGCTTTACTTCCTGCCTCGGAACTGCGGCAGCACCTGGGAACTCAGGCGAAGCAGCCTCGGAATGATGCCACCTGTGAGACAGAAAGAAACTGCGTCCTAGAGACATCACTGAGCAGCTGGGTTAAGTCTCACCTGACGTCACCCACCATTTCAAATACATGAGCCAATGAAGTCCCTTTAATGTTCAAGCCCATCAACATCACCAGCATTCCCACTCTTACCATCAAAAGCATCACAACTGAATCAGCTACGTAGTCTCTCCTGACACATCCCGAGTTCTCACAGTGGGAGCTACTGACATTTTTTTTCCAAATTTCTCTGAGGCTCTTCACCGAGGTCAATGTTCACCCAGATGTGCAGTGATGAGCACTATTACCTTATAACTTATGACCCAATTCCATGTGCCTGCAACAGGAAGCCACAGGCAGCTTCATCGAGGGCCCTGAAATCGGTGCACACAGCAGCACTGCTGGGTGATCTGCAAGACGAGGGAGGCCAGGGACAGAGTGTAAGAGAAGAAAAGGGCTCTGTGATTTATAATCCAACAGGAGTTTGTAATCTAATCTGCAAGCCACACTCAAGGTTCACAAAACAGGAGAGCATATACTTGCCTCGTTACATGATTTAAGCAATTCAACAGCAAAAGCTGAAAGGGTTCAAGGAAGAAAAAGATGGAGTTTGAGCTGCTTTCTGGTTTTCCTTGGCTCCCTGTGTTCCCACAGGTTCTGTCCAGACCCGAATACCCTTCCTCCAAGACTGTGTGCAGGGAAAGCAGACCAGAACCCAGCACCAAGCCTTCGTCCCACAAACCCCAAAGATAGCACACATTCAGTGTATGTGGCCAGAGACCCAGTCCATTCTGGGACCTGCACATAAAGCTGACTAAAGTACTTGAGACCAGTCCATTTCTCCTCCCCCAACTTCTTTTCTTCTCCCCTTTTCCTCACAAGGCAGCAGGAATGTGATTCATCAAACAATCCTATATAATAAAAGGCTAATATGCAAATTGACCAAATGACTGGTTGCTATGAAGCACACTGACCACCAGTGGGCAGACACTCAATGCAGGAGCTGCCCCCTAGCACCTGTCAGCCAGAGGCCAGGCTCATGACTGGCGAGCACAGAGGCAGTGACAAGAGCCTCTCCTGCCTCCATGGCAGTGCTAAGGATGTCTGACTGCCAGCTTAGGCCCCAGAGTGGGCCTAAGCTGGCAGTCAGACATTCCCCAAGGGCTCCCAGACTGCAAGAGGGTACAGACCAGGCTGAGCGACCCTTGCTCCACCCCCCAATGCATGAGTTTCATGCACCAGGCCTCTAGTTATTCTATAAGATCCAGGGGCAGGGGGAGCATCTCCAACACAGAGAAAGCAAAATGTAAACGATGCAAAGAGAGATCAAGATGCGTGAATATTCATCTTTTTCCCTTGTGATGGGAACTGATTTGTGGAGAGTTCACTGAGCTCTATTTCCTCTGAATTCCTCCCAGCACTCAAGGTCGGTATAGCCCATCTTTGGGCCAGATGCACATCACAGCGTGGACTCTTGCCTCCAAGAATTGGCGGTTACACAGGTGTATGCGTAGGTAGCAATTCACCAACTCATACACTGAAGATCTGTGCATGCCCTGGATGTACGTAGACCTCAATTTAAAAAATGAAAGTGAAAACATTTGCAGGTTCCCTCTCCTCTGTCTTTCAAGGCCTGTTTCAAATTGGACATTCTTGACCTGGCACTCTTCAGCATCACCCCCTCTTCTTGCCTTCCAGGGATCCCTGATACACTCCTGGCTCCAAAACAAAACAATGAAGGTAAAGAAAGCCATTGAAGCCATATGCTCCCAGAAGAGGAAGCTGGGCTCCCACCCCTACCCCCACCCTGCAGAGAGGCATACAATAGTGTTTGTATAGTGTTAATTGTGAGAGTAAGTTACAAATGGTCTGGAACTCTTGACCACACAATAGGGCTGTGCTTTCCACCTCTTGTGGTGCCTCTGTGACCCTGGGGTGATTACTCAACCTCTCTGAATCTTAGCTCCTGCAGGGCACCTGCCCTTCAGGGTTACTGTGAGAATTTTAGATGCCAAGTGGCCAGCTCAAAGTATGACTCATTCTACGCTCAGGAAATAACAGTTCCCCTGCCCCAATCTTCCCCCAGTCACAGCACAGGGTTTAAAACCCTCCAGAAGCTCCCTAAATCCTGGTTGACTGGATCTAACTGGCCCCATCCCTGGGTGTTCGGTGCCTCTCCAATACACTCTGCACTCCATTCAAGAACTCAAAGCCATCTGGGCCCAAAACAACACTTCTGTCTAAAATCAGACCCAGTGTGGGTAACAAGTCAAGTAAGACGGTTATGGATGGATGCCTTTGGGCCAACTGAGTTTGTCTACCAGAGGGCCGTCCTCAAAGGAAGAGGTTCAGGCTGCAGGCGGCTCACAAAGCAGCAAAAGTGTGCACCGTGGCTTAATTAGCAGCAAACAGATGCTGGGTTCATTCCCACGTGCAGCAACAACTACGCATGCTCTGTTCTCTGTCAGGATGTTTGTGTTCAGGCTAAAATTGCCTCCTCCGTCCAATTTGCAGCAATTCAGCTCAGCACAGTGCGACCAGGAACTTGGCTCCTCTCAGGACAGCTGGGGGCTGGCCTGACAAAGGCCCCTTCACTCAGGGACTGAAGGAAAGACATGGAATGAGTGGGGAAGAAAAGAAGGACTGTCATTCTATCCGACAGCGGGGGAGACTGTCTGCCCATGGGAAGCCGCCGTCCGACATGCAGAGCAGACAAAGTCTTTCTCCTGGGGAAGCTGGGCATGAGAGGCTTCTGAACCCCAGGCCAAGCCTCTGGGAAACGGATGGGGAGAAGCTACCTTCACAGGCCCAGCCCCAGTACCCTCACCCTGACACTGCCCAAGCCTGGGCCCCCGTGAAGGCAGCCTGACAGGCCAACATCACCCGCAGACAAGACAGAGATTCAGTGCCCCAGACATAAACGTAACCAGTGTGGCCTATTAGTCAGCTCATCAACAAGCGTTGTTGAATGTCCATTTGTCCATTCACGTGCCCGGTGTCTACCAAGTGCCCACCTTGGGCCACTCACAGGCTTGGCTGCGGGAATACAAAGGTAGAGGAAGCCCACAGCCCAGAGTCAGGAGCTTATAATCTGGCACAAGAGCTGAGCAACACAGAGCAAGGTGGGACCCTCTGGAGCTTGTCCCCAGCCCACTTGGCATAACGCTTGGGTGAACCCACAGTGGACTTGCATACATCTGCTTCCGTTAAGGGGCGTCATTCCACTGGACAGGAGGGAAGACAGACAACTGGCCCAAGACCACACAACCCATCAGTGGAAGAGACAAGAGCTGAGCCCAGGTCCTTGAGCCCCAAGTGCCATGCTCCTCCTCCCTCATCACCCAAGCAGAGGAAGGAACACCCATGTCCCCCCTCACTCAGCCTCAAGTCACCCGTGGGCTTCACCAGGGAAAAGCACCATGTGACCGATGACCCAGGGATCCTCTTCACAGCCTAGAACAGTGTGTGACAAGTTGCCAATGAGCAAAATATTTGCTTAACCGAAGGAATGTGGCAAAATAAACTCAAGGTAAGAGGAGGTGGGAGGTGGGAAAGAAAGACGGCCCGGAGTCTTCCCGGAAGGGTCAGTGAACACAGAAGATGTTTTTGTTGCCTCAGAACATGTAATCCCCAGGAGAGGAACAAGTCTGAGCAGCAACAGCAGATGTTATGTCCACCGGGGAGTAGGCACCGGGCCTGCCTCCGTGTGTCACACAGGCTCCTAAACGGGGAAACATCAAATACAAAGTAAGTCCCCCCAGGTGGGCAGCCTGAGGTTTGCTAAGGCCCTTCTTCTGGCCCGTCCAGCCCAAGAGGTCCTCTGGCCCTTTCACAGCTCAGCAGCCCCTGCGGGCATGCTCGGACAGAAGGCTGGCCAGGACAGGGACAGACGGGCCACCAGACCCCAACGCCTCTTCACAGGCCCTTGGCCTTCTGGGAGAAGGACTCTCCAGGCCCTCCATCCCTTTCTAGCTCTTTTGTTCCCATTGCCATGGTCTCCATCTGCCTGAGGCTGTGGAGGGTGGGCGGGGCAGGGCAGAACATTCAGGAGCAAAATCAAAGTTCTCACCAAAACAGGGGATCACTGGAGCCATAAGAGACCCGCAGGATCGCCTCCTCCAACCTCATCTTTCTGGTGGGCAGACAGAGACCCTTTAGAATTAACCATTTGAAAGTGAGGTTGCTGGTACTCCAAACTTCTTCCATTCCCTCCCCTCCCCTCTGTTTCTTCCCATCTTCCTCCTTCCACAGGGGAGGAAGAGGGAGCACTTCTGACCCCACTTTTCTCTTACCCTAAGCTCTGCCTCCATACGTCGTCGTGTCTCACGGGAAAATCACCACCTCAGTGTGGACACGTCTTGGTGGCCCTGGTTCCAGGCTGCCTCCACCTCATCCCAGTGGCATTCTCGCCATGGCTATGGATGGAGGAGAGGGGTCTACAACAAGCAGGACTCACCTGTCACAGCAGGCGCAATCTATTGTGTGCCTAAGAGGTTTTGAGTGCTCGCAGAGATCCTCCCAAGAACCATACAAGGCGGCTATTTTTAGAGTTCACATTTCACCCATGAAGAAAGTGAGCTTGGCGAAGGGAAGAGGGATTGTCCAGAGCCACCGAGCTAGTGCCAGATGGAGCTGGGATTCAAGCCTGCCTTTGTCCAACTCTAAGCTCAGCTATAAAGTTCACAAGCCTGGATTTAAGAGACCAAAGCCAGCATTCAAATGAGTGCTGTCACTCTATGGTGGGGCGGGGGCGGGGAATCACACGTCTGCTCCAGTGCGGCAAAAAACTCAAAGTATTTCTGGAACTTTCTTTGGAAATCATCAACAAATTTATACCCCACCCAGCATTCAGACTCAATGCATCATAATCACATATTTGGGAGACCAGAAATACCTTCCTCTTGTTGCCTTTCTCTCTTATTCATTACAGTGGCCTGGAAACCACCTCGGGAAGTTTCCTAAAAGCCAGCTAACTTTCAAATGCGGAGATGTCACTCCAGGAACATTCAGGGGAACACACCGATGCTATCACAGGCCTGTTCCCAGGAGACCCTCCCTTTCCAAGCAAGGATGCAACGCTCAGCCTGTCTGTCAGGCCTGCACTTGTTCCCAGCATTCTGAGATGCTGGGCACTGATGTGCATTGGCAGAAATAAATATAAAAACGCCCCTGTCCTCTTGGGGCCCTCGACATAGGGACTATACTTCAGACAATTTTGCAGAGGACCTCGACTGCCCCAACCACCACAGATGCAAAAAGGACCAGCACACAGTCTCACACGGCAGGAACGCTGCATGCCAGCAGGGGGCAGGCATCCCAGCCACCCCTCTGGAAATTGGATGGACTAGAGCAGTCGGTGAGGTCCAGAAGGTTGGCAAACGCTGGACTAGAGCGAAGAGTTAGGGAAGATGGAGTGTCCACCTTGAAGGTTGCTGTCCATGTTAGGAAGAGTCATGGTCTGTGGTCCATGTCAGAGAGTCAGTCACCCAAAGACAACCAGAGGGAAATAACAAGAACAAACGCTCACATACGACTCACATCAGGTGCTACTCTAAGCAATGACACCTATTATCCTCCCAACAACTCCATGAAGTGGTTATTATTATTAGCCACACTTTCCAGGTGAGTAAACTGAGGCACGTGGAGGTTAGGCAACTTGGCAGAAGTCTAAAAGTCTGCCAGTCGCAGAACTATGGTTTGAGCCCTAGTCGTCTGGCTCCAGAGGGCATGCTCTTAATAATGATACTGAGCTAAGGAGAGATGATGCTCATGTGGACATGCAGGTTCTGGTCCAGTGGGTCTTAGAGAAGCAGCCACAGTACTCATGTTATTACTCACATTCGCTCCCCTGTTGTCTCAGCAGTGAACTCTTGAACTCGCTCTGCTAACACATGATATCGGAAGTGGGTAGGATGGGCTAAAGTGACATCTCCAAGGCTGAAGCACTTCACTATAGGGAGGAAGACCAGCCTCTGCCATCCCTCCCCCTTATGCTCTTAATGTTCTAGGCAAAGAGCCACTCAAGGTAAAATTCAAAGCAGGAGAGAGCTGAGGGGCAGCCAAGCTTTCATCCTGAGGAGCCCCTGGGAATCCACCACCCATATTACCATGGTGAAGGAGAAAGGACTGCCATGTAGCCACAGCTGAGATGCCCTTTTCTCTTTGGAATGTGGAGAGGGGAGGCAATGAAGCTCCTTGGTCCCCTTGTTCCTAAAGGCATTTAAGAAACAGAGTCAAGCCAAAGGCAAGGACAAGAAAGGGGAGATTGAAGGAAGCCCAGAGCAGCACAGGAAGTGGCTCAGAGTCAGCATCTGGAGCCAGAAAATCCTGGGTTTGAAGGAGCTCTGCCACTTATTAACCAACTAGAGGCCCAGTGCATGAATTCATACATGGGCAAGGTCTGGCTAGCCTGCCCTGATCGAGGTCAATCAGGCCAGGCAGGCCAGGGGGAGGGGCCACAGGTGGTTGGCCAGCCAGCCCTGCCCCCATGGCCAACCACCTGCAGCCTCTCCCTCCCCCCCCCCGCCGGCCCCACCCCTTGGTCGAACTCCTAGTCAAACATCTGGTTGAGGGGACAATTTGCATATTAGCCTTTTATTATATAGAATGCCCCTTGGGCAAGCACCATTACCACTATGAACATCAGTCCTCAGTTTCAGCCCATCTACAAAACAGAGATAACAGTAATACCTACAACAAAGGCTTTTTGAGATTGTTAAGTGGGAAGCCATGGAGAGTGCGTCACACTGCATGGGACAGCTAGCAGTACTCTGTAAGCATCCAGTGTTGCTATGGGGTCATGCATCATTAGCTACAGCAGAGCCATCTGTGGATGACAGAAGCCCTTCCTCTAGTATTCCCCCAACATGGCAATCCAGAGCCCTTTCTGCAGTCTGGGTGTTCTCCAAATCCATTTCCTACTCCTCCTTGGTGCACTACTACATTTCCTAGGATCCCTTGCAGCTAAGGTACCACGTGACTGAGTTTGGATCACTGGACTATGTGGGCAGACGTAATGTGAATGATTCCAGGACTACTCCCACGAAACCACACCTCATAGTCCTTCCTTCTCATTCCCATTGTGTCACTGGATGCAGAGGATTCAGCAGAGACCTGCAGGACCCCCTAGAAGATGGCAGATCCAGAAGTGTAAGCAGCCAAGGTCCCTGAATGACTGCATGGAGCAGTCTCTCCACGTGGCACCTCATCCTCCAGGGCCCCTGGATGTCTCGGGGTGGTCAGACTTCTTATATATGGTGGCTGGCTTCTCAAAAGCCAATGTTCCAAGAGACCAAGGGGGAAGCTGCAAGGGTCCTTCTATATGCTCTCAGAAATCACAGCATCCTTCCCACCACATTCCATTGCTTATGAGCCAGTCACAGAGCTGGCCCTGTCTCAAAGAGGGGACTACCTATGAGCATGAACACCAGGCATTGTGTTCACTGATTCTTTGAACACTAACGGCCACATTATTATTGATCCCCTTACTACCCAGTCTCCAGGACCCTCTGGAGGAGGCAAATGAGATCAAAGGAGGAAAATGACTGACCCTACCCACGAGGAGCATCAGATGGATGGTGCTCACATTGGCAGAGAGGACAAAGAGAGTGGCAGGATCAGGAGAGAGCAGACCTGACACAGGTGAGTGGAAAACACCTGTGGCTCAGGCCCAGGCACCCTGCGGTGATGACCAGGCAGCTCCACAGTAAAACCAGCTGCTGACCATGCCAGGTCAGCACTGGGACTACTCGGCAGTCCAGAGCACCAGGGCCCGGGAAGGGGCAGTGGATTATGGAACTGTTTACTCTGGCTCAACTTCCTCACCCAGAACCAGCAGGCACCATGACCAGCAGAAAGGCCAGTTATGCAACCGCCCTCACAGCAGGCTGCCAGCCTCAGAGACCCGACCTGGCTGCCAGGCCTGGTGGTACGACTGCTGTGGCCTGGGCTCGGACTGCCATTTTCCATACAGGCGCAGGATGCTCTGCTGACAAACACCTGGGGACAGCAGGCACCATGGGAGCGAGCTAAAAATAGCACAACTAGCAACGGAGAGGCCTTTTCTAAATCCTCGGAGACCTGTTTCTGCTCATCCGTGGGCTTTAAGATGCACACGGGTTGGCACCTGAGCATTCTCTCTTCTCAAAGAACAAGTGTGGGGACCTGGGAGGCCTCCTCCTCCAGATCAGCAGCTGTGCAATGGCCAGAAGTCCTGGGGGCTGAGGCCACCTTCGCACCCCATGTCCACTGCAGGCTCTCTAGCCACCCCGTCTGACCAATTCTCAGTGTTTTCCAACTTTTCTGAATCTCAAGTGACTGATGTTTCTCTTACTGTTGGGCCCTGCGCCGTTTAATTTCTCGGCAAGTGTATTATACCAGCCCAGCTAGGCGCTTAGGAGAGCCACGCGCGTAGACATATAGGCTGGGCTGTGCACTGCACAACCCCACGGCATCCTCGGTGACACGATGTGAACAGTACCCCTGCAATCACACAATGTGGCAATGGGCGTTGCCAGGGATGAAACAACCTCGAGCCCTCAGAAGAGGACAATCAAGCAAACAAGGACTCGTGGACACACCAGCTCATGTCTTGCCTCCAACCATTCCACGCATAGGGTTTCGGCAGGCACAAGGCCACAGTGCCCAAAGGTCTAGAAAGAAATCCATATTGTGATACAATAATGCATTTCCAGACCGTGCAGGTGGAAAAGGGCAAGGATCGATCTTCCTGAGGCAAGGGAAGATTTATGGGCACTGAATGAGTCACCTCCGCCTTCTTCGGAGTGTGCAGATTAAATTCTTTGCCCCACCGACATCCGAAATGCACTTTATTTATAACAGATCGGAGAATTCGAATATATTTATTTGCTTCTCATAGAATGCCCACGCTTTCAATAACAGTTTTGGAGTTTAAGATATGAGCAAATGGCATGTGGACATAATTCTGCATCAGGATGGTTGGGGTCACAGCCTAATGGCAAGACTGCTAGAGGGTGTCAAACATCTGCCATCCTCCAGATCACCTGCATATGCACGTGCACATGCGCCGCCGTGTGTGCGCACGCACACACACACACACACACACACTCCTCTCAAATTTCTAAAAATATGTTTGAATTCTGCATACTACTCCTCATACTGTCCATGTATGTGTTAATATTCAAAGTCGTGTTTTTATCAAGGAAGATCAACAGTCAGAAAAATGCCTCAATATGCACTCCATGCTTCACCTATTCCTTGATGCAGGGATATGGGTACATAGTTCATAAGCACAACTGGATTGTCTGATGTGAATGCCATCGCAGCCCTGGAGATGTACTGCCAGCAACCTGCACGGCTGCACACAGCACACTGCCTATCAGGCAGGAAAGGTAATTCCCATTTTCCAGCAAAGGAAAGCAAGACTTAGAGAGGCTGAAAGGACTAGGTAACCGATAAGGCTTGTTTCTATCCTAATAGAGCAGAATTCTCTGAACTAATCAGAGGGATCTCACATCTCCTCTGGGGATGGTGCCTGAGTCTCAACACAGTGGCTCCTCTTTCCGGTCCTTTCTGTGGCCTGAGCTTCTCTAACTGTGTGCAGGGCTGAACTGAGCAGAGCTGACTGCAGCTGCAAGAGGTATAATTCTAGGCACACAGTGCAAGGGTTAGATGTGTAGGCTCCACTGTCGCCTGTCAGGATTAAATCCCATCTCTACCCCTCATTAGTGTGTGACCCTGGGCAAGTTATTCAACATCTCCATGCCTCAGTTTCCACATCTGTAAAGTGAGGATGATAATATTTATCATGGGGCGGTTGTGAGGATTAAATAAGATAACACATATAAAGAACTTAGAAACTACCAGATACACAATAAGCATTCAATGCTTGCTATATAAAACTTTTTTAACAATTTTATTCTCTATGCTTCAGTTTTCTAACCTGTAAAATGGGGATTATAAAAGTGTTTGCTCCATAGGATTGTTCTTGAGGTTTAAATCTATATATATATAAACCCTAATATGCAATAGACTGAAAGATGGAACAAATGAATAACCAGTGGCTATGACATGCACTGACCACCAGGGTGCACATGGAACATGGCAGGCATTGACTGAGCAGGGGTGCCAGACCAAGCGGGGGGCACCGGTCCTTATCATCAGGGTGAGCCTCTGGTGGTTACTGAAAATTCTTTGCTCCCGCATGCCACAGTCCCACCCAGTGCTCACACCCGCTGCTGGCACTGGCCCAAAGCACTCCACATTGTCAGCGAGCGCAAGTGGGGCCAGCAACTTCAGCGTGTGGGAACTGTGGCAGTGGCAGAAGCTAGGCTGCCAGCAGAGAGGGGGCTGGGGGCCGCAGTGGGAGGGGACAGGCGGGGGTGCTGAGGATGGGCCGAGACCCGCCCCTGTGCCCACCGCAGCCTCGCAGTCCACAGTTCCTTTCAAGGTGCACAAATTCGTGCACTGGGCCCCTAGTAACAATAAAAACATAAGGAGTTTTAACACAATGCTTGGTGCATAGCAACTATTCAAAAAAAATTTTTTTTCTAGAAGAGAAGCTCCAGTCCACATAGAAAGACTTACCAAAACAAAACACCACTAAGCGTGGAGACCAATGCGATGCCTGAGGAGGAAGAGGAAAACGCTAAGAAGAAATGTTTGAGAATCAAGTGCTGTTTCCTACAGCAGGTGACAGAGAGGCTACATTAGTGATGAGAGCTCTCTGTTTCACTTCAATCTCTCTGAGGTCAGGAAGCACAGAGGCGCAGAGTGAGCAGGCGCTGGTGAGCTGGGGAGGAGAGAACAGCCACGCCCCACTTGCCAGTTTCTTTCCACCATTAAAACCGTTTCAAAGCCCTGCCTGGCACTTAAATAGCATCATCCCTAGAGATAGCTGTTTCAGTTTCATTACAGACTTGTGTTCATAGCATACAAATAGAAGCCTTCATGATTTTATTAGTTTCCATGCAACTCAGGAGAGATGTGCATGATAACATTTCAGCTCCTGATTTAAAGAAGGAGCCAATTAAAAATAGCGTGCTTGCACTGCCTGTCACTGGGAAATGGAAAGGTTGCCCGAGTTTTCAAACGCTCTGTCATACACATCTGGTTCATGGCCATAAATCAAGTATTCAGCACTTGTAGGATATGTCTGCCTCCTCTCCTCTTCCCCCTCCTCCCTTCCCTCCTCCCCCCACCCCACCGGAAGAGTTACACTATAAGACAGAAAAAGCTAAGGGAGTAATTTTGTCTGGGGTTCCTCAAGTCCTACACAATCACCAATTCACTCAATAATACCCAAAGTTACCTGGTACTCTGTGGCTCAGGGAAATGAAAGGTATCTGTGAGGTAAATGTAAGGTTAAACCTTAATGCACGGCCTGGGACCATAATCTAATTGACGTTATATGTAACCTAAGAGACTATCCAGTAAGTTCTGCCATACTAGCAACTGAGGAGTTGGGGGGGGTGGGTGTCAGAAGTGATTGAGTATGTGAGGATCACCCCTTCAAAGACCCTCCCCTCCTGGCAACTGGAATGTTCCACGGAACAGGGCTGAGGTGAACATTCTTGTTCTGGGGTTGCTTCTAAGGCAGGTTAAGAAAAAGCATCAAAGTTAAGTTGATTTGCATAACATTCTCTTTAATTAGATGTTTCTTTTTATGCCCAACCTCAATATAGCCAGGCTTATCACAGTCTGGCCTATAATTGAAGACCTTTTTAACTTTTCCTCCACATCACAACTTAAAATTTAAACCTCAATAGTAGTGTGGTTATATCCTTAGAAGAAACAACACAGTCACAAAAACCTGCTTCTGAGACCTTTTTTAATGACAAGGTTGATGGTATTTGCGATGCGGTCTGTGTCCCCAGATTGTAATTCTGAAATATGCCATCTCATCACAGCCAACACTGAAGTTGTGGGTGCGTGTCCAGCAAATGTCACTCTTGTGATTTCTAGAACTGCTCCCTGTCCCACTGCCTGAGTGAGTTACTCCTGGGTTCTTTATCAGATACAATGGTAGCGTTGAAATCTGATTTAAGAAATGGCTGCGTATTGAAATCATTGAGTCGGAGAGCAGGTTAACATATGAGAAAACTGGGGCCCAGAGACAGTGACCAGCCTAAGACGCCATAGCCCCGCATACATCAACATAAAAATCCCATAGTCCCTTCACTTCCCTGTGAGAAGAAACCCAGTAAACCAGAGTCTATGGGCAGAAATAGGGCTGTTCTGTCTGCTCTTCTGCTCCCAGTGTGGATGCCATCGAAATCGAAGCAGGCCCACCTGGCACTTCTGCTGGGCTGCCAGTTATCAATGCTCAGAGGAAGGATGGCGGCCGCCCCACCAACAAAGGTGAGCACCTGGTGGAAAGTGTGTCTGGGAAGCAAATGTGCCCAAAGATAATGGGGGTCATCTGTAGGAGGTGGGAATTGAAAAAAAATTCCCTTTTCAAAATATTGTTGTAAAATAGACAAAATGTACCATCTTAACCATTTCTTAGTGCACAGCTGAGTGCACATCATTTTACATTCCCACTAACAGTGCACAGTGAGTGCAAACCTTCACGTCTTGCCAACACTTATTATTTTCTGAGTTTTCATGCAGTAGTCATACCAGTGGGTGTGAGGTGCCCTTTTTCCCCAGCATATTCGCATTGTTTTGTATAACTTTTTCATTTTGCAAAGCTGACGTTCTAAACCCATTAAACAACTCGCCATTCCCCAGCCCCTGGTAATCTGCAATCTACTTGCTGTCTCTATCAACGGGGACTATTCTCGGCACCTTATGTAAGTAGAAGCATACGGTAGTTGTCCCTTTGCGTCTGGCTTCTTTCACTCAGCTCAACATTCTCAAGGTTCATCGAGTTGTAGCATGTGGCAATGCATCCTTCCCTTTCCACCCTAATACTCCATTGTATGTATATACCGCATCCATCAACGGGCACGGGGGTTGCTTCCACCTTTGGGCTACTATGAACGATGCTGCTGTGCCCAGAGTGAATCTGCTGGGTCATAATTCTGTTGTTGTTTTTCAAGGCACTACCTGTTTTCCACGGTGGCTGCATCACTTTGCATCCCACCAGCAGTCAGCAGTGCACAGGTGCCCAGGGCTCGCCAGCCCCGCCACCACTTGCTGTTTTCTGGGTTTGATGGAGCAGCCACACTCACAGGAGTGAGGTGTGAGTGTCCTTTTCTTTCGGTGCCTCTCCGCGCTGCCCACATTTTCTATAAGGAATATACTGTGCATTCAGGGTGAAGGACAAAAGTGTAAAATGCAGAAATTGCAAAAGAAATTTTATGGGGGAAATAGGGTTGCACATGAACTTAAGGAAAGGGTTTCTTTTTTAAGACTGAGGCCAGCCCGATACTTCTCTGTTGGGTTCAGCTGGAGACGCCATCAAATAACCTTCAAGATTCTTCCCACTGATCAGTTGTGCCGCCACAGTCAGTCAACCGGAGGAATGGCCGTGACTCCTGGGCAACTCGGACAGCCCCTGTAAGCCCGGGAGGGAAGTGCTCCCAGTGCAATAAGAAGAAAAACAGTGTCTGAAGCTGTTGCCAGCTAAAGTTGGTCATGAAAACCCCCAGTACCTGGATAAACCCCCTCCTCTTCCAGATCTTTCTGCCAAGCCTCAGAGCCCTTATCTCTGGTTCTCCATTTGATTACTGCCCCACGCCCACTTTCTCACCTTCCAGAGCCACAAAGGGTCCACTCCCCAAAGTCACAAGTTCAATCAGCAACTTCTCACAAAGAGGAGCGAGATTCTGCTCTTGTATACCAAGCCCACAGGAAGATCCCGGAAGCCTCGACCCAGTGCCTGGGCCACAGGCCCACAGGAGCAATTAATCAGATGGGACTTCCCACTAGAAAAGCTAAAAACTTCCAAAACTGAAATCACTCCTTCCACTGGTCTTTCTATATTGCTTCACTCCTTAGAGGTAAGGTCCCTTGTCACCATTTATGTAGTAAGACAAAGAGACTAAAGCAAAATCCATCCGATTGATCCAACCTCTAGCTTCCCTAAGAGAAGTCCCCATTTCCTTTGTGTAAACACCTACCTGCACCCCTGCCCTCCCTCGCCTTCTCGTCCTATATGTTCTCTTTTCCACCCTGGCTTCTTCCTGCTCTGCACAACAGGGGAAATGGCAGCGCCAGTATCTGGGAGCCCAAGAGAAGAGAAAAGATGAGCAGTTGGGCAGGAATGATCTTCAATTGTAAGTGGCACCTACATTTAAATGACGCAAAAGAGGCTCAAGACGGTCTGTTCTAGCTCCTTTAGGGAGAGCTGACACACAGAAAGCAGAGCCCAACTCGGGCTTCTTGTTAACAAAGGATCCACACTCTACATCTGGATTCTTGGCATGGCCCCAAAGCTACATCTGCTCTCGGCCAAGCCCAGCACTAAACTGTTCAGGAAGATAAACGTTGGAGACACAGGCACGCGCCACAACGAAGAGGCGACCTGATGGCCCAGGAGCAGCCAAAACCTCCACCCACAGCTTCTGGACAAGACCAGACAGAGTTCAGAGGGCAAACTATAAGAACCAACAGCCAGATTGGGCCATTTTCCCAAACTTTAAAGAATGGAGCAAAAAGACACCCGAGAGAGAGAAAGTATCCTG
This sequence comes from Murina feae, assembly GCA_004026665.1. Taxonomy (NCBI): domain Eukaryota; kingdom Metazoa; phylum Chordata; class Mammalia; order Chiroptera; family Vespertilionidae; genus Murina; species Murina feae. The sequence goes on along the minus strand of PVJC01014088.1, from coordinate 11,788 downwards.
CACAAGAGCAATACGAGTTAAAGGTGTTGTATGTCTCAGCTCTCACAACGTTGCTGACACCGCAATACCGCCCATCTCTGGGTCTTCCTGGGCTGTATGTAGAATTTGAAGCCTATCATCTACCAAGACTTGTCCAAAGGTCCTGGAAATGAACCAAAATAAAGAGGGGCTAATGCAAGGAGAAAGATCTTTTCCATTCATTCAAAGGGGCGAGGGTCCCCAATGGAATGGTGGCCTCAAGAGACAACTGACACCCTCATCTGCTCTGGCGATGGCGCAGAGGGCTCCCAGCATGGCCCAGACACCAGGGTTCTGAGGCTTCCATCAGGACTGGGGAAGAAGCGGGACCAGGCCCCAAAGCCCACTTCCACCACTCTGACTTTGTAATTCCATGTGCTTCCAAACTTGCAAGATCAAGCCCCTACTTGTTGTCCAGTAACCTCCAAACTTCAGTCCCTCTGATGCTGGACTTGGAAGAAACCACTAAGGAAGACAGGAAAAGGATGATGAACAAAAAGAAGGACAGAAGGAAGGAATATAGACTTTTCTGCTAAATACCTTGGAAATACCTTGGAAATACCCAGCGAGAACGGGGATGTGGCCCTGGAGAAAACCTGGTAGGGGGCAAGGAAACGGCATAGAGAACACCCCTCGCTGAGATGTTTTGAATAACTACGCCTTGGGCCATGGAAAGCATTAGTTACACAGGTGATGAGCTCTTCCAGGGAGATGGCTCGGAGGCCAGCTTCGCGATGTTAAGTAGACCCATTGTGGACCTGGTGTGCTGATTACATTTCCAAATTGGCAATTAGACATAATGCCCCAAAGACAATCGCCTAATAATGCCAAAAACAAAGCAAATTTCATCTTCAAGCTGCCATTCTTTGGAAGCTGCCCTTCTTTGGAAGCTGCCCTTCCACCCCCTGCCTGACTCATGCACCTCGTGTACAACTGCCCGTCCTGAACTAAATCCTTGTCACCCACTGGTCAAGACAGACCAGGCGGTGTGGACAATTGAAATCCAGGAGTGACTCAAACATCACTTGGTCACCAAATCGGCTCATCTCATTCAGCCACAGTTTCTTCATAGCTTCCAACAAATTCACGCCCCTCTCCAAAAAAGAATACAGAAAAATGTGTCTGCACCTACTATATCCCCACCCAGCTCCCAACAAACATCCGTGCTTACATTTATATAACTCATTTCCTGCCCTCAAGGGTTTTGAAGGAACTCAGAGATCAGACATGTGCATACCCCATGAGAAGATAACTGGGCTCTTTTCCTTCTGACCCTGTCCACTGAAAGTCAGAGCTGGGTCTTAGATTTCCCCTAGCACCTAACTCGGTATGCAGCATACACTTACTGTGCAATGAAAGCAGAAACAACAACCATGGTAACCGTCAGATCTGAGCACCGACTGTGTGCTGGGCATTGTAACCGTCAGATCTGAGCACCGACTGTGTGCTGGGCATTGTACTAACCCTTCTTCAGCTGGGCTGCTGGGGCTGCTTGTGGGTCCCGTGTACTCCAGGTCCTCCCCTTGGACAATGAGCAAAACCTAAAGAGCACATCTCAAGGAGAAGTCCCTGAGAGGAGCTAGTTTCCATTTCATCAGCGGAATTCTGAGAGGTGCCACGGGAGGGCTGCACAGCACAGGGCCGCCTGTCTCTCCCCACTCAGCGACCCGGCCTCCAGCTCAGTCCTTTCCAGCTGAACCTCTGCTTAGGAAGGCCCACCCAGGTCCCAGTGGAAAGCCAGGCTGGCAGTATCGGTTTGCTCTGACTTCAAACACTCCAGAGGGAGCGGCCAGCAGCTGGCTTCCTGGAGCATCACCACAGCACAGCCTGGGCTACACCACGAGCCTATAATTTTGCAAGAAGGTGGTTTGGCTGGGCTGCCATCCTGGACTTCAGAAAGCCTCTCCCCTTGCAGTGTGCCCAGCTGGCAGGAGGGAGAGCCCACATGTTGACTGCACACAGACCACACCCTGTACATCCACAGAACCCTGCTCTGGCCACCACAACCCTACCACAAACCAGCAGCGCCAGCGGGATCCTGAGGAACAGGCGCCCGAACACTCAACCTTAGCGGGAGGCGCCCAGGCTGAACCGTAGCACCTCAGAGAGGCTGAGCAGTTTTCTCAACCTGGTCGTCCAGCACACTGACCTTCCGCTTCTCGTCCCTTCCCATTGCTGAGAAGTGGGGAATTTCCACACTTAAAAATAGGCCTGTCTTCAAGGAGGGGCTGCCTGGAAGCTGAGGCCTGGACCAGACCCTCCTTACTCGCACTGTGGTTTGCACAGCACAGCCCTGCCTGTGTCCTGTCAGAAATGCAGAATCTCAGGCCCACAGTGACTTTCTGAATCAGGACCTATATTCTAATGGCACCTCAGGTGATTCATGTGCATATTAAGGTGTGAGAAGCCCCAGGATTAGATGACTAGATGCTCTATCCAGCCCTTAGAGGTGGAGATCTGACTGCCCAGTGGAATATTCCTTGAGCCTTCTACCCAGAATGCTAGGTCACCCCTGCCTCTGGGGAGTGGGGCCTTTCGAGTTTCCTTCTCCACTTGGCCAGGGCCGGATTCCAGCCTGTGGGGAAGCATTTCAACCAAGGAGCATGCTTGCCCCCCAAGGCACACAGAACGGCTGTGCGATTCCGGAAGTCCTGTCCAGGCCCGATCTTGCCTGACCCCCACACGTGACTCCATGAAGACCAGTGTTCTCAGCTGGGCCCAGGAGCTGTGGCATCACAACCCAAGTACAGTTCTTTCCATGGGACTCCACAGCTCAAGTCCCAGGAAGGTGGTGGCAGCTACTGTGATTGGCAGGTTAGCATGGCCACTGCCTCTGTGAGCTGGGACATCCCTGCTGGCCACTTTGGGAAGGAGGTCCTGGCATTGCAATCCAATGCCAACCTGATGGCTTCAGCACTAGGCCTCTCTGCCCTGGTGAGAGGGTGAGGAGGCAGGGAGGAAGCAGGAGAAACTGACAAAGCTGGCATTTACCCCTGCTACCAGGCACCCAATGAATGTCCCCCTTCAGGGAAGAAGACAGTGGTGAGACTCACTTGGCCTTGACCTAGGAATCCTTCCTCCCCCAGGCCAAATGCTAGGGCAGTTCCTCCTTTCCTCCGGCTGCAGGTGTGGGCAAGGGCCCTGGGCACTGGAAGCAGGGCCAGCCCATGGCTTACAGTCGCCATGTCCTTCTAGGAAGTGCTACAAAATGAGGTTAAGGAGAGTACCTACCCCAGAGGGCTGTGCTCTATTACAATCCCCAGTTTGCAGATGCGGAAACTGAGACACACAGTAGTAAAGTCCTTGTCCAAGGTCACAGGCTGACTCTCAGGTATGCACAGCAGCCTCAGCATCTAGGCAAGGCTGCTCTGAGTGAGCACAGTCAAGGGCAGCTTAACCGACGTCTCTCCTGCAGGATTCCCCCAGCCTGGGCTCTCCCAGGGGCACGCAGCTACGCCATGACTCTCCGTTTCCTCACAAGGTAACTTCAAGGGCAAGTGCTCCACAGAACACACTTCGGGAAATGCTAAAACTGGTCCAGGTAGAGAGCATCCCGGTTAAGACACTGCTACCGTATCGGGGGAGCAGAACTGTGAGCTCCAGAATGGGGTTAACAGGGCTCTGAGCTGAATTCTTAAAGGAATAGCTGCACCACTGCAAAACATACTCGGAGCTAGAAACTTTACCCACAGTCTCTCAACTCCCTCCACTTCCTGACGCTGAATCAGAGAACAGGAAGGGGCATGAGGGGCCAGAATTCAAGGGATGGGGGACAGCCACACCCGCCCAACAATCCTTTCACTTCTGATGGGTCTACAGCTCCTGGAGCCCCATCCTGTCAAATGCTCGTCCAGGGACTTCTGCACCGTAATGCACCAGCCATCCTGCCAGCGTCCACAGAGCCTGCCTAGGGTGCCCCTCCCCAATCTGCCAGCCCTGCAACAGCCAAAGGCCCAGCCTCAGGCTGAATTCAGCGTTTTGAGATTTCTTCTGGCTCAAAAGCTCTATTTGTTGTCATGTGTGGCCTACAGGGGCCAAAAGTTAAGGAATCAAGAGCAAATAAACTCACCACTCGGTGGAGCTACAGCAGGTCGGTCCCATTTACAGGAGTCCTGCTCACTGCCAGGCATTGGCTGGATGCTACCTGCTCATTACTGCCACTCCTTGGAAGAACCCTACAAAGCAAGCATCGTTATGCTCTTTTTATAGATGAAGAATTCAAGGTTTGACATGGTTGCCAGACAAAGCCGCCCTACTGATAGATGTCAGATCCAGGATTTGCACGTGGGTCTGACTATAGTCTCTACTCCAGTGTGTATTTCCATAAAGAGAGCCAAGCACGAGAAGCAAGAGCTGTCAGGGTAAGAGAAGGTCAGCCGGAGTGGGACTGAGAACTTCTCCAAGGCCTAAGTGATCTCATCCAAGGAGCCTGTGAAGGTCGTCCGATGCAGCTGATCCCCAGGATGTGCGAGATGAGACACGAGGGCCAACGAGAATTCAGAGGCCCTGAAGCTCCAGCCCTGACTGGATGCATCAGGCCAGACCCTGGGTAATTACCACGCCATAATGGGATCTGATATTTATATTAGTCAGGAGCCTGACAGAGAACACGTGTTGTTTTTTCAGACACAACCATGGAGACAATATCTCAATAATTCATTACATGCAGACCAGCCTCAGTCAAGCCCAAACATCTACAGGGGGAACAGCTCTAGCTCAGGGCAGTGGGGAGGCCGCCACAGGAGGCCCCTCAGCAAACCAAAGGTCCCCAGGAAGTCAGCCTCAGCTTCCAGACAAATTGAAAGAAAAGGAGGCTGTGTGCTGGATGAGGGGCAGGAGATGGAGAGAAAGACACAGGGACGCTCCAGGCTGAATTCCTAAAGGAATGGCTGCACCATTGCAAAACACTCTGAGCTAGAATGTTACCCAGTCTCTCAACTCCTTCCACTTCCTGACACTGAGTCAGACAGCAGGAAGGGACATGAGAACGCAGAATTCAAAGACCACGTTTTAAACACAAGAAGAGAGACCAGAGAGGTTAAGTGACTTCTTCAAGGTCACGGCCTTCTTCAGGCTACCAGAGCAGCTCCCTGTTCACTCCAGTTTGCTGCTGGATTGGATCTCAAAATGTCACGGCCCAGTCAAGAGAGAGCTCTGATGAAACGCAACAGAAAAAAAAATGTGACCAAGAACAGAAAAGAAAAGGCCATAGCACTGAAATGACTGTGTCCAAGGTCCCACCACGAGGGGAATGTGATTCATGTTCCTTTCTATTTCCTTAAAAGAAAAACCCACATACGATCATTTTCAAAATAATAGAGTCACCCACCATTTGGGATTCAGAGGCCAAAGGCACTACCGATGCAGCCACAGTCCCAGGTTCCTTTTATTAGAAAGGATGGTGTGGGCCCAGAGGCCCAAAGCCTGTGACTCCACAGCTTCCCTTGGAAACGTACCTCCAGGGGAATTTCTGATGCTAAAAAGACCAGCCTTCCAATGGACCCCAGCTCCTGCCCAAACCTTCTTGGGACGGAATGAAGGTGAGGAGAACGCCTGTGAGGACCAGTAGATCTCTGGGGAAAAGCAGACCAGGTTTGCTTGAGAAACCCAGCGATGAAGTAATTATTCCAAGTTCAAGCCAAATGCATTCTTCTGTACTACCAAATACTTGGAAAGCAAAAAGAATGAAGGGCAAAAAAAAAAAAAAATGCATGACTACAACAGACATCAAGGATAGAAAGAGTAGTTTACAAAAGGCCTACGTTCTTACCGCTTGGTTAAAGAGCTGGCTACACAAGGTTTAATTGAGCAGATCAAGAGGCAGGCAGTAAGAGATTCTGGGCATGGTTTAAAATGAAGTCTGATGGTATCAAAAGCTCCCGGACCTTGTTCTACATCCGCCTCACATCTTCCCAATCAACTGCAAGCATCTCTGATTTTTTTGTAGAAATTTCTAGTTATGTTAACTCAGAAGGCCTTAGGAGCTACAAAATATAGCCTAATTATAGGGATTATTTTATTTTTCTAATGATCATTGCCAAAAATCTATTTTCTTAAGAAAACTGACAGAAGTTGTGCTTGCTCATCACTTGGGAAAGAGATTCTTTATGTGACCGATATGGTTAGCATCTCACCCCGGGCACTGCAGTGGCACTGATGTACACTAGCATATACCCTAGAGTAGAAAGACATTCAGTGGTTCTCAGCCTTCTGGCCCTTTAAATACCGTTCCTCATGTTGTGACCCCAACCATAAAATTATTTTTGTTGCTACTTCATAACTGTAATGTTGCTACTGTTATGAATCGTCATGTAAATATCTGATATGCAGGATGGTCTTAGGCGACCCCTGTGAAAGGGTCGTTCGACCGCCAAAGGGGTCGCAACCCACAGGTTGAGAGCCACTGCATTAGAGAGTACTTAAAACCCCAGGACTTATGAAAACACCCAAACTTACTTCGATTCATCGAAAAACAAAGTTTTCATTTTCATCAAGATTGCTCAGTCGCTTATGGATAAGAACACTGTTAAAAAGTTCATCAAAATCACTCTGTCTACAAAACACTTTAGATGCACACAGCCATGAGCTATCTTTCCCCTCAGGACAGACACGGAAACTCAGCAAAGGAGCATCCACTTCAGGGATGAAGACTCTTGGGGGGGGGGGGGGGGGGGAGTAAATGCATGGATAAGAAGGCCTATGAGTGAGCGATGGTAAAGGGGAGAGCAACCCTGGGGACATGGTCTCATGGTTAGGATTCTGCTTAATCTGGTGGCTTCTCTGGAAATTGGGAGGTTTTCCACCGTGACAAGAAAGGAGAAACCTCTGTCGCTGAGGCGGTAACTCCAAAGACACAGGCCAGCCCATATGTGGAGGCTTCCGGAGAAGTGGGAGAGGAAGAGAGTGAGGGCTTTAATTGTTTCTCCCGTATTTCCAACACACCAGTATTTTCCAAAACACGAACGTGCTGCCACAAAACACAGCTGAGCTTCAGCACCCAACAGGATGTATAATTAATGAGGAGAGCGGGGTTCAGTTCACCCTGTGTCACCCGGAGCCCCTGTTTCCCCACCTCTTCCTGGAGCGACTAAGGCGCCTGCGACAAGTTGCTGTGCCCTGTGGAAGTCTGAGGGGCCTTCAGATGAACTTTCCCAGAAAAGGTGTGAACACTCCCAGGGGGACCTCCCTCTACCTTGCACTGCTCCCCTAACCCCCTCCCTCTCCCCTCCCTCTGCAAATGCTGGCCCTGGGAGGTCTCCCAGGATGGGAACTACTCAAACAGAAGGCAGCTGGGGTCACTTTTTTCCAGTTCTTTCTTTTACATTCTGCAGTTTTCTATGTCCCCCTAACCTTCAGCCAGTGGGGGCAAGAGGGCCGAGGTCAATCTGTAGCGACCCAGCGACAGACCAGGCAGTGAGCCTCGGTGCTGGTGGGCGTCTGTGCGCCAGGAATAGCCCAACCCCACACCCAGGCACCGCGGAAGCGTCGGAGAGGGGGCTCCGCGTGAAACCGCGGCCTCCGCGGCTCCCAGGCGGACCTCCCACCCCAGCTCCACGTTGCTGGCGGCATTGCCAGGGACCTAAAGGAGGTGGCATGGGGGCGAGAATACAGATGCCCCAGAAGCTGGGGTGGGGGTGGGGGGTGTGTTCCACGAGAATATCTAAAGGATGAAGAGGGAGGTGACATCAGATGTGTGACCTCGCCACACTCCCAAAGTGCCAAGCTCCCTGAGTTACCTCCAAAACTGGGGTACATCTCCCCAACTTTTCTCGCCCACACCCGGGTTCCCCCGCTTCCTCTGGCCATGTTCCTCCCCAGGGATTCCCTAGTCGGAAGCGTTTTCTCCTTCGCCGAAAAGATCTTCCTTCTCTGTCTTCTGACTCCACGAACTCAACTCCCAACAGGTTTCTGAAGCGCGCGCCGCCGTGCTCCCCTCGCCCACCGCTAGGAGCCGAGCGGTGGCGGGGAGCCCCGGGGCACGCGCCCCCAGCGCCCCCCGCTTCCACGTTCGCGCCCCCTACCCCGCAGCACGGCGCTCGGGCGGCACGCGTCCCGCACCCCGGCCGCGGCCGCACACGGCCCCTACGATCCACAAGGAAACGGGACCGGGTGTCCGCGCCCCGGAGCGCACCGGCTGGGGGCGCCTCCTCGCCTCCCGCGCGTCGCCCGCTGCCCCAATCCGAGGGCGCGGGGCGAGCGGAGGGCAGGGCAGGCGGCGCGGGGAGGCAGGCTGAGATGGAGGCACGCACGGCGCGGAGAGGGGCGAGGAGGTGGGATGCCGGGGACGCCGAGAAGCGGCGGGGCCGGCGCGGGGGGCGGGCGCCCGGGGCGCGCCTTACCTTCGTCTTGCCCCCGCAGTGGCAGCAGACGGTCCACAGGTACTTGAGCGTCCGCCAGAGCAGGATGATGAAGAGGCCCCCGAAGAAAGTCACCATGGAGGAGGCCAGGAAAGCCCACCACATGCGCTGGCCCCGGCTGTCGCACGGCACCTCCATGGTCACCGGGATGATGAGCGCATCCATCTTGGGCTCGTGGACCGAGGACGAAGAAGAAGAGGAGGAGGAAGAAGAGGAGGAGGAGGAGGAAGAGGAGGAGGAGGAGGACGCGTCTAGGCTGAGATGGTTCGCGTGGATATTGCTACTCATTCTAAGACTGCTGCCTCCGCCGCCGTCGCCGCCGCTGCTGCTGCCGCCGCCGCCGCCGCCACCATTTGCCATAGCTAGCAGCGGGCAGCGGGCGCAGGGGCTCGGGGGAGCTCCACCCGCCGCCAGCGCCACCCCGAACGCCCATCAACAGCCATATTGCTGCTCCTGCTGCCGCCGCCGCCGCCGCGGAGCGCGGGGAGGGGGGCGGGGAGGCGCCTGGGCTCGGGGCGCTGTGCGCGACCTGGCGGGGTGCGCGGAGATATATACAGCCAGCCGCGCCGCCCGCCCTCCCCCCGGCCGCCCGCCCGCCCGGGGGGGAGGGGGATGGAGAGCGGGGGCAGCTCCCCCTCCTCCGCACGCGCCCCGCTCTCCCGGAGCGCGGCTGGCGAGGGGGCGCCGCGGGCCCCCTGCGCCCGGGGTCTGCACCGCCCCCGGGCCCGCCCCGGCTCTGTGCGCGGGCCCGGGTGCCCTGGGCGCGGCGCCGCCCGCCGTGCGACACGCGTGTGCGCTGCGCTCTGGCCCGGGACCCCCGCCCCGCGCGCAGTTCGCGCTGCTGACGAGCCGCTCCGAGCTGATTAGGCGGCAGCGCGTTAATAATGGATCCGCGGCCCCCTCCTCCGCCCGGACGCCCGCCCTCCTCCCGCGGCTGCGCTCCGCTCGCGCTCCCCGCCCCGGTGCGCACTGGGCCGCGGCAGGTTCACCGCGGCCGCTCGCCCGGCACCGCCGCCGCTAGCCCACGCTCCCCTCCGCGGCCTCCGCCCGTCCTTCCTCCTGCCTCCTCCTCCTCCGGCTCCTCCTCGCCGCCGCCCGAGCCTCTTCGGCGCGCGCCCCGCGCTCCCCGCGGCCACCAGCAGCTGTAGCAACTGGAGCGGCGCGGCTCAGCCACCGGGGCGGGAGGGAAGGAGCTCGCTGAGCGGGGCGCTAAGGCTCGCGGCTGGGCAGGGGGCAGGCTGACCCTTCGGCAGCGGCCTGGCCCGCACCCCTGCCACCCCCCAGTGCCCGAGGCAGAGCGCCCTAAGCCCAGGCACTGGACCTTGAAACTCTTTCCAGTGTTCCGCGCCCCAGCAGAGCTCCCTGGAGGTCCGGGAAAAGGTGGGTGGGCCCCCACAGCAGGCCATTTTCCCCTAAGGAGGTCCCATTTGGGGAGGGGAGGGGTGACCAGCTGTGGACTGGATTCCACAGGCCCCATGCCTTTAGATCCTTGGGGCTCAGGAGCGAGGAGGACCCTTCTTTAAGGTACGCACGCCAGTTCGTCCGCCGATCCTTAGTTCGCTCCTCAGTCCCCCCTTCCTAGCTTCTCCGGGGCCCTGTGCGTGGAGGGGTCCTGTGCGTGGAGGCAGGGCCATTGGGAGTCTGGGGAGTGCTTTGCGGCCTTGACAGCAGCAGGTGGTTTTTCTCCTGAAGCGACAGAGGCTGCCTAAGAAAGTAGACAAGGATGGGCAAGGGGGCCTTGGCCTTGGGGGCGACACGGCCTCCAGCAGGCAGTTGAGTTGCCTAAAGTCGCTTTCCATCACGTGAGGAGGGCAGCTAGGAGAAGGGCTGCTCCAGGTTCCGTTCAAGTCCACAGTTCCCCATCAGGGTCTTCCCTGCGCCCCCTTAAAGATGAGAGTGTGAGTTTGCCCTGCAGCCTTTATCCTTTACCCCGAGGGAGTCCCCTTTCTAGTGTTCTCAGAAACTTTGTTCCTGTGTGCTGCCAGCTGGGCTCCAGTACTAATTAAAAGGAAGTGATCACACTGTCCCCTCACTGCCCACAGAGGTTCCCCCAACACTTCCAGCTCATTAGTTTGTCTAATTGGAATTCTCAGGTTCCTTTCAGCCCTTCCTGAGATGAGGGGGAAGTTAGCCTCGTTCATTGTACAGGCCAATACGCTGCCTGAGCCAGAGCTCAGCCCTCCCCTCACCCCTGAAGGCCCTGGATGGGGAAAGGACCTGGCAAATGAGGCTGCGCTGGCCAGAGGTAGAACAGGATGTTTGCAGCTTCTCCTGCTTCATTCAGAACATATTCATGGCTTCTGGACACACACCCATCAGAGAAAAGCCAAGGTCAAAGGGGAAAGTGGAATGAGAGAGAGTTCTTGGTGTTTGGTCTCAAAAGCAGTATGTGAAAAGAAACTGCAGTCTGTTCCAGAAAATGGAATTGTCATTCATTTAGTACCTCCAGCCCTGTCTTCCGTGTCCAGCAGCCACTCTGCAGGCCTCCCTGCCCAATCAGTCCCACCCAGCAAAACCCCTGGGGAGAGGTCGAGGTGGGGGTGCTGTGGGGATGTGCAAGCAGATGGCTGTGGCCTTGAGGTTCCTTCATTTATTAGCCTTCTAAATGGCTGTAGTTGGAGGCCTTTGGGCCTCCATATATGTCCGGAAATTTAAGGGTTTTCCTTAAATCAAGTCCAAGATTTGAAGTCTGAAAACAAAACATGCATAACATACAAAAACAGCAGCAAAGGATATAAAAACCCCTATCATGGATTCCCTCCCCCACAAAAATGAGCTTTATAAACCAACAAATCCCCTCCAGGCTCCCCTGGACTCACCCACAACCCGGATTCCCCTGAAACACCATCTGGGGCTCTTAGCAACAGGCCACTGGTTGCTGTGACTTCTGTTACCCCAAATGCTGGATCCCCAGCTGTGTTTCTCCTCTACCATCACCTTCGTCCCTCTCATCATCCCTCCAGAGAGTGTGGCAGGCCACTAGACACCACCTCCTGCTCTCTTCATCACCCCTGCCTGTGCTGATTGCAGCTTTCAGCAATTTCTGTGTTATCAAAACCTGGGCTCCGCTGGTGTTCATCAGGGACCCTGGCTGTGGAAGTCAGTGCCCTCCCATCCCTGCAATCTCGGTCCTTCGCTGCCTCCCAAGTGGCCTGACCGGTGGGCACTGAATGAGACTCACACCATCCACCAGAAATAGACCTCACCAGGCCTCTCCCAGCTGCCTCCTGCCTTCTCCTCCACAAACTTGTGCGCCAGGTTCAGGAAACCCTGCACCTGCCTCACCAATTGAGGAAGAGTTTCTGCACAGGCAAGATGGAACTTCCGACGTAATAGGGACCTTTCACTCATTGTGTTTTCTCATTTGTAAATTGGAATAAAAACAGAAATTCATCCCCCCCCCCCCCCCCCCC